>APFE030136950.1:8784-91095 GCA_000404065.3 Pinus taeda
ATCAACTATCGGTTGGCAATTCAAGTTCAACAACATCTTGAACTTCAAATCAGAGTTTCCAAGGATTTCCATTTCCATTATTCCAAAAATCGATTCATCACGCCATGATACATCACTTTTAGATTCAAAATTTATGTCCCTCTTACTTAGATCATTAGAGGCTCATCACCTGTCAAGAGTAGAGCATCAATATGTAAAACTAAAACCATAATCAAAATCAAGACCATACCTTGGAACTCATCATCCTAACTTCATCATATTGTTTTCAATTATGGACATATTTGGATTGGGAAGCTTGCTTCATGCAATGCTATCTGCAAGCATAATTCCTTGCTTAGCCAACCTAATCATCCTTACGTAAATTAATGTAGTATCAACAAAGTCAAATCATTAGAGTTTAGAAGTCAGATCAAAACTATTATTAAAGTCATCAATATCACCGTATCAATTCTTTCAACCAGGTGATAGTTAGAGCTCATATCAAGTCTTGAATTTATTTATTATCATGTCAACAAGTATGTCATCTATCATACAATATCAATCGAAAAATTCATCAATTCATTCTTATAATCATAATACAAGTCATTTATGTCACTAGGTGCAAATTCATACACCAAGGATAAGTCATGCAGGTTCCATATTCATACTCAATCACAACTATCAATGTTTTAGCTATTGTTCGAGGAAAAAAGAGGCCAATACAATACCATTTTTCTGAATACCCACATAAGTCATTGAAGGTCACTATGCCCACATAGCATTGATATCACAGAAAGTCAACAATAGTCATATCAAATCATTAGTCATCAGGTCAAGTCCAAATTTGCTATTGTAGAGAGATGTCCAAAAACTTATCTCAATATCAAGTCAAAGTTCTAATTCATTATCAAACATCATGTCAAAGCTCCAAACACAACTCATTTATGTCAATTAGCCAAATCATGCCAAAATCTTATAGCATAAACCTCAAAACTAATGACATATCTATATGTATGTCTCGCTCACCTGCAAACACAAGTTCAGTATTCGTGTTCATATTATGGAAAAAATTCATTATTTTCCTTCTTTCATCTCTTACTGTTGTCTGCAACACATATATAATACAAACATATTCTAAGTGAATATCTAATTTCATAAACAATACTTCATTGTGATAAGAAATTTAAGCCAACAACTTCATAAATCAGTTTACAGTTCCAAAATATGTCAGAGACACCTAGATTTAAAGTTCAGATAGCTTTAGAAAACTTTAGATGATGTTCAATTCTAGTCAAACCTTTGGACGCTCCCTTCAGGTTAAAATTGGGGCATCTTTAGCATCCTCGACGCTCTCTAAGCCATTCTATGAGGGCACTTGTGTCTAACCCAAATGCTCCCAAGAAGACTATATGCTGGCATCGAGGGTCAAACTTACCGATAATCACTCCAAACCCCTAGACACTCTCTTTGAGTTATTATTCCTATGTTTGGGACTGTTTGGATGCTCCCTTGACTACTCTGTATGAGTATCTAGGGACTAATATTGTCTAATCCACCTCAGGAACCCTAATTTTTGTATGGGCTGCATATATATGAATTTTTGCAGTTCATATGCACATAAATCATACTTCAGTAGTACATAATGTAAATAGTAATATGAGTAAGAATATTGAGAGGAGATTCTCCCTCTGACTGGGAATCTACTTCATTCATGTTCATTCATGTCACCAACCTGTGTCTACTAGTGTCATGAAATAGCAAATATGTTAGATCATAAACATATATCTATCATGGCCATCAACATCATGTCATAAATCTTTCATCAAGGGTTAGACTTGAAATATTATGACAACAAACAGATTTGACATCATATGAAGACAATAACAGTTTCTATCGAGATAATACATCGAGTTAGGGAATTCAATATTACCATATGACATGAAGCCATGACCACAAGCAGTAAGAGATATAGAATATCAATCTCCTAGTTATACCTCTAACATCATGCTTATCATGATCAATAGGATCAAGTTAGGTCATTCAATAAAACTTTACCAAGAGTGTCAATCTCTCTTTCCATTAGCTTTCATCATGCTTATCACAAGAATTATCAATAATATCATGTAATGAGATAACCTTCTATGTGAAACCCATCATGTATTATTCATGAGAAGTATCAAGAGTATCATCTACTAGATTCAAGGTGTTAGCCTTCTTTCTAGGATCAAGATATCCAACAGATAGATGTTATCCAAACATCAAGTATATCAATGTATCAACATTAGATAGCCTCATAGAATTCAAGAAGATCAAAATGTTCAACACCAAGTGCATTATTTCATCATAGGAAACATAGATCAAAGTCACTTTCATATGCATGTATGAGCCATTAAATAAAGAGACATTTTCATAATACCTTAAGGCTTATCTAGCCATCAATGTTACTACTGAAATACAACATATCATGCATACCTTATGGTATCACCTGTGCACCTTTTCATTAGACATAGGAAGCTTGTAGCATTTTGTCATCTTTTCATATAGTGCCTCTTAACCTTTTCCAGCTCTAGCCATCTTTCTTGCATTTAAAATATTCCTTAAGAAGGATCCACTCATCACATCTCACCTAGGAGGTTTGAAACATCCATATACTTAAATATATATGCATGAGGTATAAATAATAAACATATATCCATAATTCTAAGCAAAAGTAAGAGTCATCATAAGTCCATAAATACTTATCTTCAATGAGAGGTGATACCTCATGAACCAACCATCACCATCCATAGTTTGCATATGAATGTTACCTTTAATCAACTAACCATGATTACTAGGGATTATCCATCTAGGGCTTCATCAAATATTCACAAGTGATTAAGCCTCCTCACACTGACCATGTTATATCTCATGTATTTCATGTAAACAAAGCTTTTCTTTCCAACCCTAACCTCATAGAAGCCATTAAACCCTTAATAATTAAGCTGCCTAGGGTTTTCTTTAAAACCTATAATCCTTTTAGGTCTCCACCATCCTCTTCTTGCTTCCATCAATGTTGTCATCATCAAGATGATCTCCATGGATTTTCTTCAGCCCACCTCTGATACCATGTTAATTTTCATAGGGCTACAAAGTTCTTTGCTTTGATAATTGCATTCCTTCATTAACACATTGAGTTCACCCCATAAGATTATAACATTATTTAGATTTACATTATTATTCATCTACATATGCAACTATGTAGAAAGAACAATATCTTCATCATCTATGCAACAAAATACAAAGGAACAATAGAATAAAAGCATGCACACATAGAGACACCAGGATTTGTTAGAGACTAGGGAAAACCCCACTCTGTGGAAAACCCTTGGAAATTATTTTTCTTCTTAGATGATCATCAAAAGATTCAAAAAAATAGAGTACAATGATCCATATCTTTATCTATGCAACAAAATAACCAGAATATCCATAACATGACCTTAAACATACTTGTACTCAAAAATCTTGATTCTTAGTATTGTACTGCACTATCACTGACTAATCTCTCTTGTATGTGATACAAGAGAATCCAATGAAAGACTCCAAGAATCCAAGCCCTTAGCTTAAGTTATGAGGAGCTATTTATAACAAATAATAATGACTTTTGAGCTTCCTCATGAATCTTCAACTTCTATGACTATTAATATTATATTCATGACTCATTACATTCCATTTATGACTATTAACATTCCACATGTGTCCCTTGGACATCACTACATACCATTTATTACATAGGACAAACTACATATGAGACGGTGGACTAATAAAACAAATATGATAATGGAACAAATGCTCATCAAATTGATAAATCATTGGATTCCTCATGGATTTCACTTGTAATGTAAGTGTGACATTCCCAGAAGTTCACTTAGATGGCTTTGACACGAACTGGCAAGTCCCCTACATATCACATCTGCACCACTAGTGCCTTGGTCAGTATGTTCTTGGAACTTGATTGTACATTATTCCACAACCATGAAAATTTCATATGATATTTTACTATTGCGATGGCGTACTGTAGAGTAATGTATTTGGTAACATCCACACCTTCCTATTATGTTTCCTATTTTATTTATTCAATATATTGTCGGATCTCCTGGAATATGACCTCTCTACCTCCAATTTTCTAAACTGATCCTATTGTGGGCATCCCATTCTTTTTTGTTAAAGAATTGAAACCATTATCCAATCAATTATAGGTAGAAATAATACTAATCAAATATTCTCCAAGGTGCATAAAAGTATGATGGTGGAGTCTCAACATAACTTTGTCTATCTATGTGGAAATATTGTCTTTCTTTTCCAAATGTTGCGGAGCATCTGGATACTTGGCAAGACACTCTTGAACTTGGTCAACTACTCTATTTTTCACTTTTATGAGTTTTACCACTTCCTTTGCTTTATTCTTAGTGCAAACAAGAGGAGGCACCACCTATTGTATAATTATAATCTCATCATATAGTCATGTCATGGTGTCCTTAAACTCCATGATGATAACCATTGATTCTCTTCTACACGATGTTCCACCTATTACTTCACTACAACAACTTATTTATTCAATATATAATTCTCTCTCAATAGATATTCAAATTTATATTGTGCTTTTGTTGAAAAATAAACATTTGTCGCCATGACTACCCTAGGATTCCTTCTAGTGTTGGCAGTAATCAACTTCTCTATAGCAACTAAGACTGAATTTAGAGGATCCTTTGGAAAGTATATATGCCTTTGTTGTACGATCATCTTCTTAAGTTGATCAAATATTACATTTCATACATCCATGACTCTATCTTCCGGTGGAGGTGTGATCCCCATCTCCCCAAATGGAAGATGAACACCTATGGGAGGATGTTATTTTGGAGCATTTGGTTAATCCTCCATTGGCTAAATGGTATCCTCTTCCTCCAACTATTCTTCTTCTAGCTCTTTAGTAAATTGTTCTTCTTCCAGCCTTTGTATCACTTCCTCCTCTTGGACTACCTTTGTTGTTATTCTTCTATTATTCTCCTCTCTTATTCTTCTGCTTGTTGCTTCGCTAGAAACTTATTCTTCTTCCTCTTCTCCTCTTCTTATTCAACTTATCTCCTCCCCTATATTGTTTGAATAACCCCTATGTTCAAAGGACCAACTTTCCACTTCTTGCTACTCTCAACTATCGAATCATATCTGATCCTCTTCTTAGAAGCTACTTTCCTTGCTTCAGGGGTTATTTGTTCTTCCCCCTATACCTGCAAGTCTAAAGCTAGTGGATCTTTGGGTGAAATGGTTTCCATCCTTGGATGTGACTTCATATTTTCATTATACAAATTATTTATCTTCTCATATTCTTGCACACTCTCCTAGGGTCATATCCATGAAATTCTTTAATGGTGAAGTGTAAGTGATCCAACTCTTGCATTTATGTTTTTGTCACCTTGTGGGTGAAGGGGATTTCTTACTCCTCTAAAGAATTCCTCATAATCCCTTGTCCAACTAATTTTCTACTTCTTGCATGACCACTTTATTGGTCACATATCGTAGCATGATATGAGGGAATATCTGACAATGAAAACATATGATATATGTCCCCTCATGTGCTACAAACAAATCTGCGATATCCAAAAGTGAATCCTTCACCTAGTTATTCATGCAAGGAGGATAGATCTTAAATATCATAAAAAAGATAACTTCAAATAATTTCTCAACCAATTTTTCATGTGCTCCTTTAAAGCTTCATTCTGACAACACTTTGCAGTGGAAGTAAACTGGGAACTTGTTTTTAGGAGTCCGGTTCCAATACAATTTTGGAAAAGCATATGATTCACACTTTCCATTTAGAATAAATGTTGATCTATAGAATTCAGGTGCCTGTTTCACCCTCAAAGATTCTTTTTCTTTCTTGACATGACAATACAACTAAAATGATAATATATCTGCCCTATTGAAATATCTACCTCAGGTGACCACCACATTAAGCATATATATCCAATTCTCCTAAAGCACTTAAGCATTCTTGCTTCCATGCAACTGAAAACACATGACTATCAGATAATGATATATGCCTCTAATAATATTAGTTATATAGACTACAGATGGGCGATGGTGAAACTTGGCAGGCTTTCGACACCATGATCTAATAATGTCACTTGTGTCGAGGTCATCCCATCTCATGTAGAAATCATCATTTGCATATTATTTGGGCGTGAGAATATTATAATACATTATCCATAATAAGTGGCAAGTTGACCACCACTCTCAGTTTGAAGGATAATATGGGAATCATCCATATGTGTAGTGATTCACTCAATTACATCTACATAGGGGATGACTGGAATCTTCACATGATATTATGAATCTTGGAACTTTTAATATTGATGTACATTGGTAAGTCCTCTAAGTCCTAATGAAACTATTTATGCATGAACATGTCATATATGTTGCTCCATGTGACTCATGTAGACTTATCAATGAAGCGCTGAGTGTCTGCATATATAGGAATGGTTGCCTTGGTCACTTCACTAGGTTCCTCAGTGCTTGCCTCTAAGGCTTCTTTATAGGACACTTTACAAGGAGGAATGGATCCAAAAAATGGTGAATGGGTAGAAATACTTGGAACACGAAAACTTTCTTGTGGAATCACACTCATAATGACAGGATAACTTAAAGAAACCTAACTATGCAACAATACTTGTAAATCATGTACAAAGAGCCATCAAATGTAACTAAACATGTAAATATATCTACGATAGCACAAAATCGCTTGAATGCATGAGAAAATAGGCATACAAACAATGAGGGTGTACTTTAAAATCATGAAGGAAGGTCAAAGGTCATTCGAGGCTTTGCAGTGTGCTCATGCACTCAAGCAAGTGAAAGGGAACCTCAAGGGTGCACTGGTGCACTTTGAAGGGTTGAAGAGATGAACTGTTGGTCCTTCAAGCCTTCACAATTCCCTCATGTTCTCAAGGAGGTAGGGAGGGTGCACTGGTGCACTCCGAAGGGATGAAGGAAAATACTTCCAAGCCTTTAGGCCTTAAGGGTGCGCTCATGCGCTCAAGGAAAAGGAGGGTGCACTAGCACATCCCAAAGGGACAAAGGGAAGAAATCCAAGCCTTCGTGGTGTGCTCATGCTCTCAAGAGAGGGTACAGTTCTTCATGGTGAATAATTTCACTCTAGAGGAGAACTTGGTTGTTTTGGGTGAAGTTTTTAAGGTTGATCAGGCTTCAAGGTCCAAAAGTGTGCTCTTCTTGTTGAAAGCTCAAAAACAAGTTTAACAACAAAATTTCATGATAAAAATGAGGAGAAGAAAGATCAAGCTTATATAGACCTTCTCATAATCATGGTAGAATGTGAAAGTTTGAATAATATGAGGAGTTTCCACATGTGACAAAAAATTAGCACTTGCAAAATCAAGATTGAATAGAAATGCCAGTAGTTGAACTAAAAAACAATGAAATGAAACTAAGAGAAGAAAGAACAATAGTGAAATCATGAAAGGAAATAGAAATATTCAGCTTTCAAAACTTACTTGTGAAGTGGGTTGTTGAATACTTTCCTTATCTCCATCTATGCACTCAACTCAGATGAGAATGATTATGCAAAAGAATCATTAACAAGATTTCTTTAAAAGTGTTTACAAGGAAAATTGATTCATGCATGATCACCACTTGTCGATAAGTGAAAGGATTAGTTAAGGGAAGTTAAGTGGGATCATATTTTCTAGGAATGAGCCCATATGCAATAATTTTCTCGTGCATGCACCCAAGAAGAGAGCATCTCTTCAACACAAAGGAGTGTGCTCAGGTAGGGTGCAATTGATCAGCATGAAGGAGTGCGCTCAAGAAGGGCACACTTCTTTTGTCTTAAGGAGTGCACTCAACTCCAGCACATGTATTCATCATCTTGGAGTGTGTTTTTTCCTTTAAAGGTGTTTTTTATTGATTTTTTTGTTTTTTATGTGCTTTTGAGTTTTTTTTTAGTGTGTGTGTGATGAAAAAGGCAAGTTTCTAAGTCAAGATAAGTCGTGAGTTCACCTAACCATGAACTAGATAACTTAGGATCTTTTAAGGGTTAGATCATTACACATAGGAACATTGAATTAGGAGGATGTGACAATAGGAGAAAACACATAAATAACAAATCAAACAACATGATGACACTAAGGAGCTTGAAATGGCAGTTAATGTGGGCTCCAAAATTGACTTAGGAAAAACATTTGGAGGGTCATTGTCATAGTGACGGCACTTGGTGACACACTGAGAGAGTCCCAACTTCTATGAAATGGTTTTATTCAAGCATGAAGTCTCAATTCTCCAGGAAATATTGATTCAATCATTGATTTATCTCGGCTCCCCATTCTTACCTAGTTTAAGATATAGCCTTCGTAATTCTACTACTCAGTACAACACAACATAAAGCAATCCATATCATTATCTTGTCAATGTAATTAAGGGTAATATAGCACAAAAAAATAAAATAATCAGAGTATGATTTTTACATCTCTAGAATTGTTCTGCTGCTAGCATGCATGGACAATACCCCAACCGAGTCACTTGAAGAACACAAATGTTGCTTCGTTGCCAAGGAGCCTAGATAGTACCCCAGAAAATTCGCTTGTTTCACCTCCCTACATAGGAAGCCTTTCTTTTCTTTCACCCTTTTATTAGTTTTTTCTTTCAATAGTACTGTACATAGGCACTTATTATTTTCAATGGGTGGAAGAGAGATCTCAACTTATTGAGATCAGAAGAGGTTTCTCCTTCAAAGACAAGTTTTTCTACCTCTAATGATTTGATCACTAAAAAATCCCCCCTTATATTAATCTACTCAGATAGATAAGCGATAACACACCATTCATAACAAGATAGAGTACAGGAAAGAGAATCCTAAATAGATACAGATCTCATGGTTTACTTTCATCTTCCTAGCTAAAGGATCTTATTTTCCATTGAAAATCATTGACTTGAAATATGTAAACCGAAACATAGAAGAGGGTAACAGATAACCCAAGGGTTGTACGGTACTACAACTTTCCTTACAAAAAAGTTAATACACAAAATCTCAAAGCTCAAAACCAACTTTGTTAAAGACTATGTAAAATAAAAAAATAAAAACCCAAAAACAACAAACACAAAACATGCATGCAATGCATCTAGCTAAGTGCAACCAATCCTACCCTAAACTAAATAGTACATAGTTAGGTCATGTGAAGTGGAATTTCCAATGTAGCCATGGTAGCCACTCCTGAACTTTGATTTCAAATATGTGATTGTGTATATCACCCAAATAAATTGCAATGTAGTGAGAAGGATAAACAATGTGAACATACACACTAACATGAGGAGAAAAGAATTGCAATCACAATGGTGTATCACACTCAACTGCTATATCAAATAGGAGGCTTCACAACAACAATAACTGCTAGACCTATGGTCATACAAGACTTAGTTAAGAGCATGCAGGTACAAGATATGAGACATGGGTCCAAACTAATAGGACTCTTCCAAGGAATCTACAATCGGATCATGGAAGCAACCTTTGGAAAAGCTCTGACAAGAAAAATTGAGGAAAAATAGATCCATGAAATAAGCGACTTTAACGAACTTACCACAATCCATGTTGTTTTGTGAGTGAGATTTTTTTTATGGATGATGAATAAGATTCATGAAAACCCATCCTTGTATTCACAGCGAGGGTTAAATATTTGCTTGAGATGGGATGTAGCAATGGAATTTTGATAGTGAAATTAAACCTTCTTCTATGAGGGTTGAAAAAAATTATGTGAAGAAAATGATCAGCCCTCAGGAGAGAGTTGACATCGAACATGATGAAATTAATGAAAAAGTTGTGAAAAATAATCATGAACTGACCAAAATGACAAATATCGTCAGGGTGCCAGCAACCTAACATAACCATTAGTGTAGGCTGAAGTGTACTACTAACCTTACTTGGATTTGATTTTTGTGAAAACATGATCAACTTCTTATCAAATCAAGAGTCATTATGTAGATCATGATATTCAAAATATTGAGGGTGCTCAAATGGATTTTTGAGATTACCACAAAAATACTCAATGATAAGAATGTCATCTTCTTGATCAAAAGGATTTATACCTGAAATATAATCTTCGATAATCACATCAGACCCTATTTTAAATTCTCACAAATCTAAATCTTCTTGTAAAAACAAATATTAATCCATGTTAGATGAAGAATCATTACCATATAATTTAGAGAAAAGTAAATCATCAGGCGCATGGTTGTGAAAGGGTTCAACCTCATTAACGAGTAAAAGATCGACTGAAGGAATATTAATATTTGAATATGGTTGATTGATAAGATTAGATGAATCACCATTAGAGACAAGATGTGAAAGAAAATTAATTCTTCATTAGAAAATTAATCCTTCGGTTAGGTGAATGGTTCAGGTCCAACATATGAAACCTCAAAAGGAGGAGGACATGGGTGAAAAATCATACTCAGTTCTTCCTTAAGATGTTGAAATTCTTCTTAATCAAGAATACATGAAGAGTCTGATTCAAAATATTTCCTTGACATCCTAACTAAGAAACAAAAATTCTCATCCAAGAATTGTTAGCCCACATCATCATCTAGAAATGGATAACAAAGATGTAGGAATCAGTCAGTGAAATGTTCAAGAGATTCATTCAATTCCATTCTAAGTTGATAAATCTCATCAATAACATCTTGATACTCATTTTTCAAAAAAAAGATCAAGCTTGTTAACCAAATGTTTAAAAGATGATATAGAATCAGTGGGTAGAGAATAGCACTATTTTTTTGCATGATCATACAGTGTAAGGTTAAACAACTGTGCGATGATTTACTTAGAATGAACAACACTTGAAAAAAAAAATTGAATCACAATCATTTAATGAAGCACGTTTGTTGTACCGTTTCCATCAAACTTAAAATTTGACAACTTATGTAAAAATTTTGCAGGGATTGAAATATATAAATATTGGGACAAAAAGCTTGAGATCATGATTTTGAATGAAACCATTAAAGGTAAGAGACTCAAATAGACTTCACAAGCTCATCTTGTCATCTAGCCCTCTTTCTAGTACTGAAAATGTTGACGGTAATGGATTTTGCCAACATTGTAAGGGGATCTCCCCAATGTGAAGTCCCAAGTAGACCTCACACCGTTTGGTGTAGGAGTCCTATCCAGTCATATGGTTTAGCCATCATTGGAAAGGTTTCACAAATATCCCTTAATTAAAATTACACATAAGAAAATGCAACACCTCTTTGGGGTAGCAAGTGTGTGATCTTTGTGAGACACCAAATGCAAGGTGCATGAGGGAACATCCACTACCAGTAAAAGGAAAATGAGCCTTCGATTAGAAAAGTAATAGTAATATCGAAAGGGGGAACTAGGAAGGAAGAGAAAGACTTGTTGAATACATGCATATTAGTCCAAATAATAAACAAAAATAATTAAAGCATAACAACACTCATTCAATAATGTCATAGCTGAGGAACAAATTAGTTCATTAACTTCATATGCAATTAAAGAAACATATAACATAAACATAACTATAACATTCCAACTATATCTGTGATACATGTATGAAGGCATATTGACTAATAGAGCTTTTGATTTAGAGTGATAGGTCCCAATTACACTTTTACATGAATGAAACACTATCTACAGTAGTGGAACATGAAGAAACAATTTGATTCACCAAATAATGATCTATCTCTTATGTGATACAAGAGAATCCAAGGAAAGACTCCAAGAATCCAATCCCTTAGCTTGAGCTATGAGGAGCTATTTATAATGAATATCAATGACCTTTGATATTCCTCATGAATCTTTGAGTTCTATGAATTTCATATTCTATTCATGACTCATTACATTCCATATGTCACTATTCACATTCCACATGTATCGCTTGGACTTGATTACATTCTATTTATTAAATGATACAAAATATATATGAGACAATGGCATAATGAGAAAAAACTAATAATGTGACAAATGCTCATCAAATTGATACATCATTGGCTTCCTCATGATGTTCACATGCAATGTAAGTGTACCATGCCCTGAAAACCACTGAGATTGATTTGACCCAAATTGGCAAGTCCCCTATATACTACATGTCCACCTCTAATGCCTCTGTCAGTATGTTCTTGGAGCTTGACTGTAAATTGCTCTACAACCATGAAAGCTTCCTAGGATCATTTACTGGTGCAATGGCATACTATAGAGTAATGCCTTTGGTAACATCCAAGCCTTCCTATTTTATTTCCTATTTGATATTTTCAATATATTTCTTGATCTCCTGGAAGAAGACCTCTCTACCTTTGATTTTCTCAAATGATCCTATTATGGGGATTCCATGCTTCTTTCTAGAGACTTGAAACCATTATGCAGTCTCTTGTAATAAGGAATTGTATTATTTGACTATTCTCCAAGGTGCATGAAGTTATGATCGTGGACTCTCAACAAGTTATTTCCTCAATATAGAATTCTCACTCGATAGATATTCAAAGTTATCCTATGTTTTTGTGGTAAAAGAAACATTAGCTAGCATGACTACCCTAAGATTCCTTCTAGTGTTGGTAGTAATCACCTTCTCTATAACATTTGAGACTGGATTCTAAAGATCCTTC
Organism: Pinus taeda; assembly: GCA_000404065.3. Lineage (NCBI taxonomy): Eukaryota > Viridiplantae > Streptophyta > Pinopsida > Pinales > Pinaceae > Pinus > Pinus taeda. The sequence continues at coordinate 21,421 of APFE030136950.1, forward strand.
AGAAATTATATATGCCTATGTTTTATGATATTTTTCTTAAGTTTATCAAATGTTACGCTGCATCTAGAAATTAATGTGTATATTCAATACTGCTCATGAAATTTACTAAATCACAAGACTTGAAGCTACTCTACTCATCCTCATAAGTTAATTCACCGTATAAAAAAGGAATCATAGACATCCAAAAGGAAGAATAACACATACAAAAATATTTATCTAGGGGAAATAAACTACTCAAAATCCCTTACTATCTATATTGCATTAATCATAGAATAGAGAAGAAATATAATGCTTGCTCAATCCTGAGCACACCCTACAACTGTATAGTCCATCCCTTTGCCCACTTGACAAAACTTGGCCCAACACTTAGCCAATTTCAAGCCTTCTCAAGCTCTTATTTCTTTTCATTGTTCCCTTGGGAAATTTCCCTTATTTTTTTATTAATTTCACACAAATGAATTACATAATAGCCTTAGGTCAATCTCCGACTACATGCACCACCTGTACACATGGGAATATGATACAACTAATAGTACAATGCATTATAATCTCCATCTCAACTGGGTAAATCGAATTATTTGCATGCAACAATTATTTGGGGACGAATTATCGATTAAATTTTTTATCAATAATTGTGCTTGAAGTTACACATCCACAACCTGACCTCCACCAGTTCTTCTAATAGTTAGAACTAGTTAAACTAACAATAACTCAAATTAACTAAAATAGATTGCTACAAATTAGAAATAAATCATGTAGAACTGAACTCAATTGTCTCCAACTTGAATTTACTAATATAATTGAGTGACAAGAGTGATTTCACCTCAGTAAACTACCTAAAAGTATTATACTAAAATAGAAATTTGAATTTTAATCTATTTTGACCAAGGCAAAGTCAAAACTAGATTTTTTTCTTCATTTTCAACACTCCCTCTCAGCAAGAAATGGATTATCAAATACCCTAATCCTGCTTCTATGGAACTCAAATTTTCCTCTTAATAAGGCCTTTTTCAAAATATCTGCATCTTGTTCCTCTGTCGAAATGTACTGCAACAACATAATATGTCACTGCACACAATCTCATAGATGGTGATACCGGATGTTCATATGCTTGGATTGATCATGAAATACTGGATTCTCATAGAGTTTTATACAAATTTAATTATCACAGTAAATCACAAAATGATTAATATTCTAACCAAATAACCCAACAAGAATCTTTCTCATCCAGATATCCTCACATGTTGCTTGACTTGCAACCATGTACTATGCTTCTATTGTGCTAAGTACCACAAATATATGCTTCTTGTTATACCAAGAAATTGTTGTTGACCCAACATTGAAAATTACTCCTGATGTTCTCTTCATGTCTGATGAATTCCTGCCAATTCTGCATGTGTGAAGCCTTGCAACTTCACTCCCTCTATCATTTGTACCAAAGAGAAAAATGAGTAGTGCCTCTGAGGTATCTAAACCCATGCTTTGTTTCCTTCCAATATAGTTTGGTTGGCTTAATAATTTCTTGAATAAGCTGGTTAACTACATAGCACATGTCTGATCATGTTTTCACCAAATACATAAGTGAACCCAAAAGCTTCCTATAAATGGTAGCCTCCATTACTTCACCTAAAGTATCATCCTCTTTCCTCGAGTTTCTTACTAGAGGAGTCTCCATGGGTTTTCACCTATCCATGTGGAACCTCTAATGTACCTCATTCGAATACTTTCCTTGAGATAAAAATATTTCCCCATCTCGTTACCATACTTCCAAGCCAAGGAAGTAGTGCATGAGGACCATGTCCTTCATCTCAAACTCTATTGCAAGGTCCTCCTTGCAAGATTTGATCATCTTCTCATCACCAATAAGGATCAAGCCATCAACATATAAAACAATAATCAATAATTTACCTTCTACCACAATGTGATAAAGTTTTGCATCTGCTTCACTTTTGGTGAATCCTAAACCCGTGAGATAGTTATCGATCCTGGTATACCAAGAACATGGTGCTTGCTTGAGTACATACAACACTCTTCTGATTCTAAACACATATGACTCTCTGTCAAAGGTCTCAACCCCCTCTTCATTCTTAATATATACCTCCTCCTCAACAAATCCATTGAGGAATGATGTATTCACATCCATCTAGTGGATCTTTCACCCAATCTATGCTGAAAATTCTAGAATTGACCTGTTGGATGAGTACCTTGCTACTGGAACCAAGGTATCATCGTAGTCAATTTCATTAACATTAGAGAACCCCTTGGCCATAAATCTGGCCTTTTGTTTCTCTATCCTTCCATCTGCTACATGTTTTACCTTGTAAATCCATCTTCAACCAACCATTTATTTGTCTGTTGGTCTTGGGACCACTTCCAAAACATTATTTCTTACAATGGAATCACATTCCTCTACCATATCATCTACCCATACTAGTTTCTCTACAAATTCCTTGAATGAGGATGACTCAGTCTCTACAAGCTCATCCATTAGAGCCATTTAGCCAATGTACTAATCTGGTGATCTCCTCTACCTTCACTGTGATGTGGATGCTCCCACATTCTCTCAAACATCCTAGAATAATCTATTATCTTCCCTCGTTGACTTACTTCTTTCTTTGGATGTCTCCACTCTTTGCTCCTTCACTTGTGGCTGCTCAACAACTTCCTAAGGTTCTTCCTTTGGATCCAAAATATCCTAATCAGGCTGCAACTGAAGCTCCCTCTCAAGTGAACACCTAATTTCATTCTCCTGATCAAATTTCACATATCGTTTAACCATTGTCATCCTGAGAGATGGAAAGTACACATGATAGTTGTGAGGTGTGTCTCTGTACCCCACAAATATGCCCAACTCTATTTTTGGCTCTAGGGTTTTCCTTGTTTCATTATAAACATGAGAGTAAATTGACGATCCAAGATCGTAAAGTGTGACGTAACTCATTTCTTCCCTGAAAAATCCTCCTCTAGTATACTCATGCCAAGAATCCTATCAGGAATCTTGTTATGCAAGTAGGCTGATGTATTTCATGGTTCATCCCATAAGTGTAGACGTAGCCTTTAGTCGTGCAACATCACCATGTTTCTCCCACAATACTTTTGTTCTTCTACTCATCCACCCCATTCTTTTGTAGGTTATGGGGTGTTGTCAAATCTCATTGAATGCCTTCCTTTTCACATAAAGTTTTAAACACATTTGACACATACTGAATACCCTTATAGCTCCTGAAAGCCTTCACTTTCCTGCCAATTTCTTTCTCAACAAGTGGTTTAAAATTAACAAATTTGGATAGCTTATGGTATTTCATATACATGAAGTATATCTAGCACTTTCATGAGAAATCGCCTACAAATATAACATAATATATATACCTGGTAGTGGAGGTTGTCGAGAAATTTCCATAGACATCAAAGTGGATCCTTTCAAGGACTACATGTGCCCTATTGTCTTGATCATTGTAGGTGTATTTTGTGTACTTCCCCAACGTACACCCTTTTCATGTATTCCATTTATCTAGTGATCCTTTTGGGAGGCCTATAGAAATCTGTTCCATAATATTCAAAGTGCCATGATGAAAATGGACAAGTCTTCCATGCCATAATTCACCAAAAACTCGGCTCTACACATTCTCTACTTTTGTGCTTAATGTTGCATAGTATTCCACATTTAATTTGTAGAGGTTCTTCACTTTAAACCCAATATACTTCACTTTCCCCATCGCAATGTGTCTTAAGAAATCCTTCCCTTTGCTGAATATCACATCGCAGCCATGTTATTCCAACACAACTGAGGAAACTAGATTTTTCTTGAGACTTGGTACAAACATCACATCCTTGAGCCTGAGAGGGGAGCTAGACTCCCTCTGAAAAGTAACTATACCAATATCGGGCGTGCTACACCTTCCATCATCTTTCATCTTGATGTGTGTCTAGAGATCTTTCTCTTCTAATTCACTGAAAAATTCTTTGTTCCTGTCATGTAGAATGAGGCACTATTGTCAAGATACCACTCACTACCCATATATGTGCTTGAAATCCGTGCAATGAGAGTAAAATAAAGTTCAAACTCCGAAGCCAAGTCTTCACCCGCTGCTCCTCCTCTAGTATTCATGCTTGATTTCTTGTGTTCACACTTCTTGCATAGTGCTTGAATTCATGACAGTGAAAGCACTTGATTATGGACAAGTCTTTCTTCTTGCCCCCTTGACTTCAATGTTATTTGGGTTGGAATTTCTTCCCCTTCCCTTTCTTTGCCTTTCCATCCAAGGAACAGTTCTCCTCATCCTTTCCCTTAGATGAGGTCTTATATTTGGTGTTTCGCCTTATTTCTTCCTACATTAGATCGGACCATAACGACTCCCAACTTGCTACTTTCTCTCTACCATTTTCCAAATCTAGATAGCTATGTCATTTATTGGGAAGGCTCAAAAGGGTTAGATTTACCAAGTCTTCTTCAGGGACAGTTACACCATCTTCGCCAAGCTCATCATGACACTATGTAAACCTACTTAGGTGCTGTAGAATTGTGTTCTTTTGCATCTTGATGCTTCAAAGCTTGTCCTTGAGTGCTAGCTTCTTGTGGTCACTATTGTTCTCAAGAAAATTGATTAGTTATTTCCTCATCCTGAACAAAGTCGTATTCCCATGGAGATTTGAGACAATATGATTAGGAACTCCCTCCAATATGATTGTCCTCGCTTTGGCCACATCATTTTTCCACTGAGAAATATTTTGGGTATCAAATTCTTGGGGTTTTTCTACATCTATATTGATGTATTCTAGCATCCCATTATCATCCAATATTGCCTCTATCTTGTCCTTCCATGTAACAAATTTTGAGGTGGCTTCCACGACATACTCAAGCTTGAGTCCATTGAAATCCATATTCTCAGTCCTAAAGAAAACCTACAACACTGATATTAAAATTTGAATCTCTTGCAATTACAACTTTGAAATCTCTTTGCTACAATGATTCCAGCTCTGGTACCATGTGGAAATTAATGTGTAGATTCAATACTACTAATGAAATTTACTAAATAGCAATACTTGAAGCCACTCTAGTCATTTGTAGAAGTTAATTCACCATCTAAAATAAGAATCATAAAAAGGAAAAATGAAACATCACACATACACAAATATTTATCTAGGGGAAATAAACTACTCAAAGCCCCTTACTATCTGTATTGCATTAATCAAAGAATACAGAAGAAATATAATTCTTTCTCAAGCCTAAGAACACCCTACAAGTGTATAGTTTATCCCTCCACCTGACTAACTAAACTTGGCCCAACACTTAGCCAATTTCAAGCCTTCCCAAGCTCTTATTTCATTATGTTGTTCCCTTCAGAAATTTCCCCTATCTTTTAGTGATTTCACACCAAGGAATTGTGCAATAGATTTAGGTCAATCTTTGACTACATGCACCACTTGTACATGAGAATATGGTACAAATGATAGTAAACTACCTTGAAATCTCCATCTCAATTGGGTAACTAAAATTATCTGCATGCTACAATTATTTTGGGCTGATTAATTATTTATCTGGTTGATCAGTGAGTGCAGTTAAAGTTACACATCCACAGCTTGACCTCCATTAGTTCTTCTTAAAGTTAGAGCTAGTTAAATTGGTAATAATTCAAATTAACTTAAATAGATTGCTACAAATTACGAACCAATCATGTATAACTGAAATCAAGTGTCTCCAACTCGAATTTAGTAAGTTAATTGAGTGAAAAGAGCCATATCACCTCAATTAACTACCTCCAAGTATTCTACTAAAATAGAAATTCAAATTTTAATCTAGTTTGACCAAGGCAAAGTCAAAACTAGATTTTCTTGTTGCATTTTCAAAATTGCATACATCCATGAATCTTACTTTTGATGGAGGTGTGATCCCCATCTCCCCAAACGGAATATGACCATCTACGAGAGGATGTTCTTCTAGAACACTTGGTTCATCCTCCCTCAACTAAATGGTAACCTATTCCTATTATTCTTCTAGATCTTGAGCCAATTTGTCTTCTTCCAGCCTCAGTGTTGCTTTTTCCTCCTAGGAATTCCTTTAATATTCTTCTTCTATAATTATTGTTCATTTTTGTTATATTCTTTTGACAACTAGCCCCAGTAGTTAAGTCAAGGGCGTTAGAGGGGGGGTAGATTTCCCCCTTCACTGTCACAAGTGCAACAGGGGAATCACAAGGGGGGTGGTAGCCCCCCCATCAGGGGGTTTGAGGCGGATGGAAGCCCCCCTCTACGGGGTCTAGGGCAGCGCCCCTGAAATTTTTTTTTGGACCCTATATTAGGTGGGCAGACCTACCTATGGTTTTGTGCATGGATTTCGCACATGGTTTTGGGCGCAATGGTTTTTGGTCCATGGTATTTTGTAGATCCGATCAACGGAACTATAGTTATGTTCTAATCTAGGGTTAATGGATGCTTCGGCATGCATATAGATGTACTAAGGAACATAATGAAAAATCAATCTGGTAATCTTGGTTTTGGGATCTAGGGGGGAACCTTTGTGTATATTTGTTTTATGCATTATGCTCTTACCATTGTTTATTTTCTATTTTTAGAATTTGTATGCAGGAAATTTCTGTACGGAGTTAAAACCTACATTTGGTATCAGATTTGTTTTGGCTTCAAGGGGATGCATTTGCTACTAAGGGTTTTTTTTCTCGGGCCTGTGGTAGACCCTATTTAGTGGGAGATATGTGGGATCGATTCTTGTGGTGAAAGAAGATGGCGAGTAGTGGAAAGATAGAGATAGAGAAATTTAATGGTCATAGTTTTGAGTTGTGGAAACTCAAGATGGAGGATCTATTGGTGGATAAGGATCAGTGGATCGTAGTAGATCCGGGTAATAAACCAACAAATTTTTCCTATGAGGACTGGAAGAAGTTAGATTGGAAGGCAAAAAGCACAATACGATTGTGTGTCTTAGACTCGGTATTTTTTAGTGTATCAGGGGAAGCTATGATGAAGGATTTTTGGGACACGTTAGGGACTTTGTACCAATCTAAGTCTCTGTTGAATAAACTATTCCTATGGAAAAAGTTGTATAAACTGAGGATGAAAGATGGAGACTTGGTGATAGATCATTTGAATGTATTTAATACTATGGTAAAGCAGTTATTATTTATTGATATCAAAATTTCGAATGAAGTTAAGTGCATCAGTTTGTTGTGTTATCTACCAGATTCGTGGGATATTCTAGTTCTTGAAATAGGTAGCAATGCAACTGCCTCGCAGTTTGATGAAATAGTCTCATCCTTGCTGATGGAGGAGATGACATGGAAAACTATGGAGAGCCATAATGGTGATTCCTTGTCGATAGGAGGACGGTCCCGAAACAAAAACAAAAGTAAGTCCTCGAGTGGGAGGTCTAAATCTCGAGGGAGATCTAAATCTTCGAGAAAACCTGTAAAGGTGTGCTAGAAATGTGGAAAGGAAGGACACTAAAAAATGGATTGCAAATCTACAACTCTTGAGAAAGGAAAGGGATCTGATGATGCTCTATCTATATAGGAAAAAACCACCTCAGATGAAGGTGGGGATGTGTACTCGACTTCTTCTTCAAGTACACATGTAGATCATGAGGCATGGTTGATTGACTTAGGTGCATCCTTTCACTTCACTCCCCATAGAGATTGGTTCTAAAAGAATGAAAATTATGATGGTGGTTATGTCTTCTTAAGGGATGATAGGAAGGCTAGAATCATTGGTTGCAAAAAAGTCAAGTTGAAGTTACAAGGTGGAAGGATTAGAACACTTCTGGGTGTTCTGCATATTCCTACATTGGCCAAAAATATGATTTCTATAAGAAAGTTGGATGATGCAGGTGTAAAAACAATGTTCAAGAAAGATACCTACAAGATGGTTCAGGGGGCACTAGTATTGATGTGGGGAGTTTGGACTAGAAATATGTACAAGCTGCAAGGTAGCACTGTTATTGATGGGTGCAATAGTTCTGTGGTTGCTGAAAGTGGAGTAAAGAATCTAGTGGTCTCTGGAGAAAAGACCATGCTATGGCATCAAAGGCTTGGAGATATTGGAGAGAAGGGCCTTCAAATACTTCATGGTAAAGGCATGGTAGAAGGTATGTCTAATATCTCTATGGATTTTGATTTCTATGAAAATTGAGTATATGGGAAGCAGAATCGGGTGAGTTTCCCCTCTGGTGGTAAGAGGGACAAATAGATATTAGAGCTTGCACACATTGATTTGTTTGGACCTATGTCGGTTCCATCACTAGGTAATTCTATGTACTATGTATCATTTATAGGTGACTCTCAAGGAATACATGGATATATTTCCTTAAGAAGAAATTTGAAGTCTTTGGCAAGTTTAAAGAATTTAAGGCTCTAGTGGAAAACCAAACAGAGAAGAAGATAAAAGTGTTGAGGACAGATAACAATGGAGAGTGTTGCAAGAAGGAATTTGAAGAGTTCTGTAAGAAGTGTGGTATAGCACAACATAAGACTAATCCATACACACCTAAGAAAAATGGATTTTTCAGAAAGAATGAACAAGACATTGATGGAAAGGGCAAGAAGCATGCTCAGTCGTGTTGGGTTAGGACAAGAATTTTTGGCAAAGGAAGTGGAGACTCCATGCTACCTAGTCAACATATCAGCTTCATCAGCGTTGGAGGATAAGACTCCACAGGAGGTATGGACTGGTTAGAAGCCTTCTCTCTCACATCTAAGGTTATTTGGATGTGATGCATATGTACATGTTCCAAAGGAGAAAAGAAAAACGTTGGGTAGTACAGTGGAGATGTGGTGTTTAGAGAGGTGAAATATGTTATTAAACATGAATTCCTACCAAAGGAATGTGAGAAGATACAGTTTCAGCTAAAGGAGGAAGAATCAGACTCTACAATAGAAGAGGAATTAGAAGATGAAGAGCCACAAACTCCAGTTGTGAGAAGATCGGTTCAAGATAGAAGGCAGCGAGAAAGGTATATTCCATATGCTTTGTGTTTAAATTTTTCTTTATCTATTACTGATGATGATCCCAGAACTGTGAAGGAAGAATTAGATTCATAGGATAGAAAACTCTGAAAATAGGCCATGGTTGATGAAATGGCATCTTTGCACAAAAATGAGGCTTGGGATCTGGTGGAGTTTCTGGCTGGAAGGAAACCCATTGGCAACAAATGGGTGTTCAAGAAAAATATGAATGTAGAAGCAAAGGTGGAGAAATATGAAGCTCAGTTGGTAGCAAAAGGTTATCCCTAGGTGTCGGGAATTGATTTTGGTGATATTTTTTATCCTGTTGCCAAGGTAGCTTCTATTCAATTAATTTGATCTATTTTTGTTGGTTTTTATTTTGAGGTAGAAAATATGGATGTGAAGATAACATTTCTTCACGGGGATCTGGAAGAAGAGATGTACACGAAGAAACCTCAAGGCTTTACATTGAAGGATAAGAAGTAACTGGTATGCAAGTTGGGTTAAAACAATCACCAAGGATGTGGTATCAAAAATTTGATACATTTATACGAGGACTTGGCTTCACGAGAAGAAAAGTAGATCACTGCATATATTTTAAATTAATTGGTGACCACGTTATTTATTTGGTATTGTATGTGGATGATATGTTGCTAGTTGGAAATGAAAAAGAAATTATCCAGGATTTGAAGACCCAATTGTGCTCCAAATTCAACATGAAAGATCTTGGTGCTACAAAATATATTTTGGGCGTGGAAATTAAGTAAGATCAAGCAAAGAGGATGCTTTGGCTAAACCAGAGGACGTATGTTGAGACAATGTTGTAGAGGTTTAATATACAGGATAATAAGCTAGTGAAGGTTCCTATTCATGTAGGTGTAAAGTTATCTGTTGAACAGTGTCCCAAGGCACAAGAAGAGGAATAGGACATGTCCTATGTTCCATATGAAAGTGCATTCGGTATCTTGATGTATGCGATGGTCTATACTAGACCAGACATTGCTCATGAAGTGGGATTATTGAGCAGGTTTATGTCAAAACTAGGGAAGGAGAATTAGGCAATAGTGAAGTGGGTTTTCAGGTATTTGTGTGGCTCTAGTGATTATGGGTTGTGCTACCAAGGAAGACTAGGATTGGATAGAGTTTTGGACATCTATGGCTTTGTTGATGCAGATTAGGCTGGAGATCTGGATCAAAGAGGATCTACAAGTGGGTATGTGTTTAACCTATTTGGAGGGTAGTAAGTTGGATGAGTAAGAGACAATCTATAGTGGCACTATCAACTACAAAGGCAGAATACATGGCAGCCACTCATGCAAGCAAGGAAGCAGTTTGGTTGCAGAGGTTGTGTTCAAGTATGGGGTTAGTACAACAAACTATAAGGATAGATTGTGATAGGAAAAGTTCATTTTTATTGGAAAAGAACCCTACTTATCATTCAAAGACAAAGCAAAATGATGTTTAGTATCACTTTGTGAGGATATGGTAGAAGACAAAAAGGTGTTACTAGTAAAGGTGGACACTTTGAAGAATATTGCATATGCATTGACAAAGTCTGTGAGCACTGAGAAGATCTCTTGGGGTAGAGAAACAATGGGCATTCTAGGGCTAGATCAATGAATAACCTCTCTTGTGGCCCCCTATGGAAAGAAAACAACAAGTGGGAGAATGTTGGATTGTGTTATATTCTTTCCACAAATAGCCCCAGTAGTTAAGTCGGGGGGTTAGAGAGGGAGTGGACTAACACCTTTGTTGTGCCGGGTGTAGTGCGGGGGGAAGCCCCCCTTGTTGGGGGGTTTAAGGGGGTTGGTAGCCCCCCTCTACGGGTCTAGGGTAGCACCTCAAGAATTTTTTTTAGACCCTACATTAGGTGGGTGAACCTACCTATGGTTTTGTGCATGGATTTCACACATGGTTTTGGGCAGAATAGTTTTCAACCTATGGTATTTTGTAGATCTAGTCAAGGGGACTATGGTTATGTTCTAATCCAAGGTTAATGTATTATGGTTTATGGATGCTTTGGCATGTATATATATGTATTGTAACATTGAAAGGAACATAATGAAAAATCAATCTGGTAGTCCCCGTTTTGGGATCCAGGGGAAAATCTTTGTGTATATTTGCTTTATGTGTTATGCTCTCACCACTGTTTATTTTATGTTTTTAGAATTTGTATGTAGGTAATTTCTATACGAGATTAAAACCTACAATTATCCTCTAATATTCTTCTACCTATTTCTTTTCTAGCAACTCATCCTCCTTCCTCTTATGCTCTTCTTCTCTTACTTCTCTCCTCTTGTGTTCTGCTTGAATATCTCCTATGTTTAAAGGATCAACTTTCCACTTCCCGTTTCTCTCACTTGCCAAATCATTTATAATACTCCTCTTATGAGCTACTTTCATTCCTTAAGGGGTTATCCATTATTCCTCCTGTACCTGCAATTCTTTAGCAAGTGCATCTTGGGATGAACTAGTTTCCACCCCTGGATGTTCCTTCCTATTTCCATTGTATGAGTTATTTAAATTCTCATCTTCTACTGTAGATATTGAGGAATACACTTTACTATGATTGATCCTTTCATAATGTCACCTACACACTCTCTTGGGGTCATATCAATGAAAGTCTTTGGTGGTAAAGTGCAAGTGATCCAGCTCTTGTATTTCTAGTTCTATTTCCTTATGGCTCTTTAACTCATATAATTTGATCCTCAATGGGAAGGTAGGCCAAGGGGATTTCTTCCTCCTATGAAGAATTCCTCATAATATCTTGTCCAATGATTTGCTACTTCTTGCATGACCACTTTATTGCTCACATATCGTGACATGAGATGAGGGGATGTCTAAAAGCCAAAACATATTATATATGTCCCCTTAGGTGCTCTGAACCAATCCACAATATCCCGAAGTGACTCCTTCACCTAACTAACCATCCAAGGAGGATAGATTCTCCTCTAAACCTTGATTCTTATAACACTGTGCAGTGGAATTAAACTAGGAAATTATTCTCAAGAGTCATGTTTTACTACAATGTTTAGAAAGCATATGATGTATGGATTTCATCTAGATGAAATTAAAAGATGTAGAATTTAGGTACCTAGGTCACCCTCAAAGATACTTTTTCCTTCCCCACATGACGATGCAACTCAAATGATAATATATCTACCCAATTAACAGATTTACCTTTGGTGACCACCACATTGAATATATATATCCAATTTGCATCAAACACCTCAGTGTTCTTTCGCCCATGCAACTGACAACATGTGTCTATCTGATACTAATATACATCTCTAAGAATCTTAATTGGGTAGACTATAGTTGGGTGACAGTGAAACTTGGCAGGCTCTCGACACCATGATCTAACAATGTCACTTGTGACAAGGTCAACCCATATCATGTAGAAATCATCATTTGCATATTATTTAGGCATGAGCATCTTATAATACATTCTCCATATTAAATGGCAAGTTGACTCTCACTCTCACTTCAAAGCACAATATGGGAGTCACCCATATGTGTAACGATCCACTTTATTACTTTTGTACAGGGTATGACTGAGAATTTGCACATGATCCTCTGCATCCCGAACTTCTTGATATTAATGTACACTAGTAAATCCTCCAAGTCCTCAGGAAATTGTTTTTGCATGAATGTGGCATATATGTTTCTTCATGTGACCCCAATAGACTTATCAATTAAGCACTGAGTGTTTACATAAATAGGAAACTTTTTCTTGGTCACTTCAATAGGATCTTCAGTGCTTGTGTGTGAGACTTATTTGGATGCCACTTTACGAGGATGCATGGCTCCAACATATTATGAAGGTGTGGAAATACTTATAGCATGAACACCTTTTTGTGGAAGCACACTCATAATGATAAGATTGGCTTAAAGAAACCTAACTATGAAGAAATACTTGTAAATCATGTAACTAAACATGTAAAATCTATCGAATATGACACAAAATCCCTTGCATGCATGAGAAAATAGGCATGAAAACTAGGAGGGTAGGCTTTCAAAGCATAAAGGAAGGTCAAAGATCATTGAGGAAATTGCAGTGCACTCATGTTCTGAATCAAGTGAAAGGGAACCTCAAGGGTACACTGGTGCACTTTGAAGGGTCAAAGAGATGGATTTTTGGTCCTTTAGGCCTTCATAGTGTGCTCATGTTCTAAGGGAGATATGGAGGGTGCATTGCTGCACTTTAAATGGACGAAGAAGCATGCTTCCAAGCCTTTATGCCTCTAGGGTGCACTCACGGAGAAGGAGGGTGCATTGACACATACTGAAGTGATGAAGAGAAGTGCGTCAAGTCTTTTTGGTGTTCTCATGTGCTTAAGGGACAATGTAGTTATTCATGGTGAAGAAGTGCACTCAAGAAGAAAACTTGGTTGTTTTGGGCACAATTTTCGATGTTGATCGAGATTCAAGGTCCAGAAGTGTGTTATGCCTATTAAAAGCTTAGGAGCAAGTTTAACAACAAGATTTCATGACAAGAATGAGGAGAATAAATATCTTGAATATTATATGGACCATGTCATAATCATGGTCGAATGTGAAAGGTTGAAGAATATGACGGGTTTCTGCATCTGACAACAAATTAGCACTTGCAGAATAAATATTGAACAAAAATGCCAACAATCAAACTGAAAAGCAAGGAAAGGAGAACAAGAAAAGCAAGAATGGTAGTGAAATCATGAAAGGAAATGAAAATATTCGACATATAAACTAACTTGTGAATCGGGTTGATAAAGAGTTTCTTGATATCTAGCTATGTGCTCAACTTAGATGAGAATGATTATGAAAAATAATGATTAACTCGACTAATTTAAAAGAGTTTACATGCAAAAAAAATTCATGCATCATCGCCACTTGTCGATAAGTGAAAGTATTAGTTAAGGGAAGTTAAGTGGGATCCTATTTTCTAGAAGTGCATCCACATTCAACAAGTTTCTCATGCATGCACCCAAGAAGAGTACATGTCTTCAACATGAAGGAGTGTGCTTAGGTAGGGCATATTTGATTAGCATGAAGGAGTGCACTCAATTAGGGCTCACTTCTTTAGCCTGAAGGAGTGCGCTCAACTCAAGCACATGTCTTCATCAACTTGGAGTGTCCTTTTTCCTTTAAAGGTGAATTTTCTTGCTATTTTATTTTTTGTGCTTTTGAGTGTTTTTCTTGTGTGTGCATGCAAAAAAGGAAAGTTTCTAGGTCAAGATAAGTCATGAGTTCACCTAACCATGAACTAGATAACTTAAGCGCTTCTAAGGGCTAGATGATGACACTTAGGAAACATTCACTTAGGAGGATGCAACACTAGGAGAAAACGCACAAGTAAAAAATCAAACAACATGACAACACTAAAGGCCTTGAAATGAGAGTTAATGTAGGCTCTAAAATGGACTTAGGAAAAAAATTTGGAGGAACATTTTTGCAATGATAACACCTAGATAATGATCTATGGTGTAAGCACATATAACATACAACATAAAATCCTTTATTTTTTTATGGGTCTTGCATCATACACATGTATCCCTTTCCATAATTCCTTCAATTCATCTACCAATGGTTGTAATTTGGCATTCATATTATTCACTTGTCTTCTACCAAGGACTATGAGAGCCAACATATGATGTTCATTCTTGGCAAACAACTATGGGGGGATATTGTTATTGATCACTGCTACATGTCAAACATAATAGTTATTTTTTTGGGGGAATATGGATTGACACCATCAGTGGATATGTTGAGGCATAAAATTTGTACTTCATCCTTGAATTTTTAAGCCACCTATCCTCTATATGCTTCATGGCTATTGAATCTATTGGGATTTTCATAACTCTTGACTCACTTATATGTGAGGCATATCATACCTACAACATAGCTAATTATTTGCAATGAAAGAGTCTTTGAATCCTTGCGATTATAGGCATGTTCCTTAATTTGTTATGAGGAGGACCATGTGATTTACCCTTTTTTTTGAACTAAGGTTCCTATCATGCCCACATTTCGGACATATCTATTTTTTTTCATATTTTCCTCTATATAGAATGTAATCATTTGCACATGCATGGTATGATATTTAATCAACACCCAACATTTTCAACAACTTTTATGCCTCTTCGTTGATACTTGGAAAGACATTATCACTCGGAAGAATCTATTAGGTTCCTATACCAATAGGTTTCATTTTTCATGATTGACAGTGGAAGTGCTAAATATGTTTATCCATGCATGCTGCAGAGGTTCCATATTTTGTACACAGACAAAGAAAATTAAAAAAATGAAAAGAGGGTATGCCTTAAAAGAATAATCAAAGGGCAAGAATATCATTTGGTCAGAAAAAATAGTGAAAATGAACCCCAAACCAAAGACCAGGAAAGTGGCCAGTCAAAATGCCACTGCTATCTTATTTGCAAATTCACCATGTGAAGGTACTGCTGCTTGTCACATTTGATGGATGGCTCAATAGTTCAAACTGGACCATGCCATGTTTAAATTTGTTGTTGTAGAATAGAGAATGCATATCTTCCCAAACAGTTCAAGCTTGGCAGATGAGTAGCTAGGTAGAGAATTTAAGGAGCCCAACTGCTTAATCTGGGCCCTTCGAGGAGATAAGGGTACATTTACATAGGAGGACAGTCAAAAAAAAAAAAAAACAATCAGGGTTTGCCAGTTCAAGTGCACCCAATCCAAGGGAAGAAAAAATGTTAGGTGTATTAGGCTAGGTAGGCAGTTTGAGGTTGCAGAAACAAGGTTATCATTACTTTTTGTCTTGTCAAGAAGGACTCATCTCATTTATGGCATTGACACCATGGTAGTTGTTTGATGCTACAACAGGGAAGCATGACTAACTTCCCCTTTCATTCCCCTAGAAATCATTCACTAACATCCCCCCAAGGACCTTGGGATTTTCCCAAAAAAAGTCTTGTTTCACTCCATTTTTATTAAAAACCAAGTTGACATCTAAGTTGACTTAGTGAAAAGAAGCCACATTTCTTGTGTAAAAATGGTCATTCCATACTCTTTCATCTCTTTAACATTTTTCCATTCATTCCCATCCCATAAAACTCATATTAACATCTAACCCTATTGTATAGCTCCCTAAATCATTTCCCCACCCCTATTCTACAAAAAACTATATTAAAACCCAAAAAATCTAATATATACCCTCCAATTGGCAATTATAGCCATATTACATGAGTTTGGGAAATACTAGGTCCATTTGGGGCCTATGTATTAGCCCTTCCGCGTCGAAAAACTTAGGGTTAATCTAACCTTTGTTTAGGTTAATAACTATTTTCAATCCCCCCGCACACCGACTTTACCACATTAACCCCACGCTTTATTTTATTTTTGGATTTCATTGATATTTGATCAATGAATAACCATGACCCTGAGCGCATATAAACCTATAACCTAAGGTCTAAACCCGCCCGAAACTATGCAAAAATTGAAGTTTATTATACGCCCTATTCTGCAAAACTCCAGTCGCATCTCCTTCCCATCCACCATTGGATCACCCCCCACAGATCCGACGGTCTTCATACATATCAGGCACCCCTCTGTAGCGATATGTTAGCACCCGATGGTTGACAGTTTCACCGTCGCACACCGGGACACTTGTCCCCCTCCTATTGCATCGGGCTGCCTCTGACAATTACAGCTCTCGTACCAAAGGTGGTCCGACGGAAACCACTTACTGCCTTCCCCTGTTACCTACGTCACCACATGACATTGCATCCACATCGCTTGCCATTGCCCTGTACCTATGCCATGTCATCCGCTGACATCACCACACCACCACCGTGTCATATGCCACGTCATCACATACGTTAGCCACCACATCATCTAACGTACCCACTACACAACAAAAAGGATGTCATGTTGATGTCATCCAAGGAAAGCACCAAAAATCCAAAATTTGTTAAAAAATTCGTGAAAACGACTATTTTCTTATATTTTCATTTATCGCGCTTACGGAGAACGTGCATGCCCCTTATGACCAAATCACCTCTAGAGAGTCTACAGTCCATCAACCTGCAATTCAGCTCAACAACCTGGCTCCATAGCTCGACCTGTACCTATTAAGTACCCTCAGCAGCCTCAAAAGTAGGTATTTACCCAATTTCTGCCTCAATGCCCTCTTTTTCATACTTCTCTGTTTAAAATTGCCAAAAGAACCTAGGATTTGCTGCCAAATGCACTCCTACTGATTGCTCACTGACCTTCATACATAATTTGAGTTGTTAATCCACAACAAACCTGCAAATTTGAGCTCATTTCCTTTGCAAACGAGCCATTCCAACACACTGTGCATCCACATACACCCACAGAGACTCCATAAATTGCTCAATTATTGAGTTAAAATATTCCATCTCCTTGTTTCCATTGATTGTAACCTATTTCCTAAAGGGGAATCCTCAGTTTCCTTTTCCCTCTACAAACTTGTGCCCCTTTGGGGAAAATTCAATTCCATTCTCTCAGCATTCTGTCCACAAAGCCTGCAATTAAACCAATTTATGTAAAAACCTAGTCAAAGTGCTACAAATTTGTTGTTTTACCATAAACTCTATACACTAAGGTTGGTTTGATATAAGAAATTAGCTTTCATACTCCTGACAATAGCCTCAGAGCCTAAATTCTACTTCCTATTGTTGTTTACACCTATATTGCAATTAATACCAGCAGTATAAGACATGGAGACTCCAGTAGCCTTGAACATTGCTCCTTTGAATGCTCCACACATGGATTTAGAGTGGCTACCTTTGGCAGACAGAGACTTCCAGATCAAGGATATGATGGGCCTTAATTCTCACCTCAAAATTGTGTGCCAATTCAGAAATAATCACAGAAATAACACAGATATTCTAGGAATTTGGCAATCCAGTATGCCCATCTATTACCTCCCATCAGTCAATGTGTTTCCTGATTTCATTCATCTATGTCATGCAAACTATGACCCCACTCTGAGAGCAATTCTCAGTCCAGATGGGTCTGTGCAGTTCTATATCACTCCTCAATCCATAAACGAAATGTTGAACTTTGAGCCTCCTCAGCCTCTGGTTCCCCTTACAATGAAACTCTTGCTTGATCAGGGTGCAAAGCTCTCTAGAGCAGAAATATCAAGAGTTAGTTAGCTATTTATGGATCCATAGTGCCAGTACGATCATCCTCCTCCCTATCATCAGGCCTCATTTAATGAAACAGGCAAGCTCATGGTAGATATGATTTCCTACATTCTAGGATGCAAAACAGGAGAATTTGTGGATGAGACTGTATTTCTACTCTTAACCATATTCGCTCCAGGGCAGCCCCCTGCTATCATGTATGACTATGCCACCTTCATAGAAAACAAAATACATGAATAATTCATGATGATGGAGAGAGAACGAGTGTTTAAATACACCTCCTACATTTACCATCTGGTGTTGTACTATCACCCAGATAGTTTCAAGGTTCCTCTTAGGATATTAGACTCAAAAGGAGAGAGGAGATTTGTCATCTATTGGACCTCAGTTTTCCATGAAGTCCACTATTCTCCATACACATATTGTGAGTTTATTGACCTGTTCATATACCCAGCCACTTGCCTATTAATGGTGACTCCTCCTACCAGACTCACTGCTGAAATGCAAAGAATCTTGCATCTTTCAAAGGGCTACAACATTGGTGATTGGTACTTCTACCAAAACCACACAGTGAGCAGAATTTATGGGTGTGATTTGTCCCCTATAAGCTGCCATGATATGTCCCCATGAGACTTTTTTCCTTGGAGTATTTTAGGGAGTTCAGTAATGCAGACTTGACTCATTTCCATGGGAAAAACAAGAAGGCACAGCTTAAAATCGGACATCAATTGGGTCCCTTTGTTTTCAACAAAACGGAAGAAGCATGGAAGGATGCAGACAATATACTAAGACAAGAGCTCATGTTGAAACAAAGCTTCTACTGGGCACCATATGACCCTGAACATTTCATAAGCCTTAGAAGAATCAAACACAGGCTTTCAGGATATGTGCACCAGCCAATCCCCTACATTGAACAATATGCCAATCAACAAGAATGGGTAGAGGGCACATTAGATGATGAAAAGCTTACTAAAGAGGAAAAATTAGAGAAAGATATGAAAGAAATTGAGAAAAGAATTGACCTGGATTATGTTGCACAGGTCACCTTCACACAGCCTCAACTGGTTGGAGCAAGCACATCAATTGCAACATCTTCACGGAAGCCAGCTAAAGAAACCATTTTACCTATAGGAAAGGGAAAGGACATTGAGCACTCAAAACAGCAAAGCACAATGGAAGAGCAGCCATCCTCAACTCAGGAAAAGGGTCAAGAACAAATCCCTGCAACACAAACAAAGGCACATGAAATCCCTATGCTGCAAACTCCTCATAATGAGGAAAGAGGTAAAAAGAGGGACAGAACAGAGGGCACACCCACAGGGGCATCCACAGACCAGCAAGGGGAAAAAGATAGAGGCTAAACCCCTATGTCGAGGAGGAAATTACAGAAGAAACCATAGGAAATATCAGGGGTGAGTGGACTTCTGAACAGTAGATCCCTCCTATTTTGAAAACATCTTCCAGCTCGTTTCAGCAGGAGCAAGAGAGACAACCAGGTGGGGAGGTTTCATCCTCCAAACAACAGACAAGGCAAGGCTCGGATATCAAATGAGCATTCACAGAGATTAAATATACAAATGAGCCAATAAGGTTTCAGCTGTACAATCAGTTGATGAGAATGGCACCAACAAATCAACAAAGACTGATGGCAGCATATGATATGCAAGAAGGGAAGATGACTCTCAGTCACTTCATACCTACTACACAACAGCCACAGTCAGCTACAGACTACATTAGAACCAATCTGGAGGTCCTGGCGAAAGACATACATCCAATAGACCAGATTGAGTTACATAAGTAGGCAGGAGAAATGGTTTATTCCACATTAGTAGATAAGGCTCTAATGGCCCATAGATTGCAG
This sequence comes from Pinus taeda, assembly GCA_000404065.3. NCBI lineage: Eukaryota > Viridiplantae > Streptophyta > Pinopsida > Pinales > Pinaceae > Pinus > Pinus taeda. The sequence continues at coordinate 41,364 of APFE030136950.1, forward strand.
AACTCTTTATATAATACTTCTGCCCAGTTAGAGTTGGGAAAAGCCTCATCATTGGCCAAGGATAATAGGATAAAATACTTGGAAGAAATCATTATAGAGTTGGGACATGATCCCAAAGATCCCAAAGGCACACAAGCCTTAATCAGAAAAAAAGGAGGAAGACATAACAGCACCGAGAAAACAAATTAAGCAACGAGTTACCATACATCCTCAAACTGCAAAAGTGGTGCAACAATAGGAAGTAGAGGATGTGGTTAGTCTACTTATTAGGATGAATCAAAGGATATTGGACACAGAGAAAGCATTGGAAGAGGCTCAACGAGGGAAACATCCAGAGTTGGCTCCTCAACCATCCCAAACAGCTCCAATAATTACAACACCTCCTGCAACAGTGACTACAACAGCACCTCCCCCAGACTCAACTTCAGCAGCAGGTGCCTCAACATCAGCAGAAACTACAACAACAGCATTGCAAGAGGCCAGCTTGAGCATGGAAGCCATGATGAAGGAAATTAAGGCTCTGGAATTACAAATGGCTTAGATGAAGGAGGCCAAAGATAAACTAGCCAAGATTGAGGCTAGTTATGATAAATCAAAGATGACAGTTGCTGAGAAGACCAGGTAAGTAAAGGCCCTAGAAAATAATATAAAGGCCTTGGAGAAAGACCTCACTCTCCATAGAACCCTGACCGAGATGAAAACAATTTTGTGGAATAAAATTGGCCAAGCTCTTGCTGATCAATGGACAACAATACAAACCATTTTCAACCAAATAGAATTAATGGTTGTAGCTGAGTATGAAACTCATAAGGCTAGAACATTATTGGCAGATAAGCCTAAGCAAGCCAATCAATTGATTCACTTTTTGAATACTTGTAGTGGTGACCAGCTGGCATCACTGAACATCCAAAACGGGACAGTCTATTGTAAGAGTCAAGAAGGTGTTGACCATGAGAAATTTTGTCCAAACTATAGAAAGAAAATGCCAAGAAATGCAGACAGAGGTAAATGCTTTTAGATAGAAGCTTTCAAATTTGCACAGCAAAGGTTTACCCAGCCTAGTTACTAGCATTGGAAGGTTGCTAAAACAGGAAAGGTATGCAAACAGACTGAGTACCTATGTGCAAAATCAAATTACAACATCGACAAGTAGCACAGAAGATGCAGTCCCTCCCACAGGGTAGAGTTTATATGATAAACTGGACAATTTGTTTTACATAGAGCATGAGATAGCACACCTTTTTCCAGTTTGGCCGAATTATTACACATACACTGAAGCTGATGAAATATTATTCAAATTAAGAAAGCGTCAACTACCAACAGAGGAATGGTGGCAAAGCCTGCTTGGGATTCTGAAGTAATTTTAATTCTCTTCCTGTACATTTTCTGCACAACATGCAAGTTACATTATATGGCTTGGCTACTAGAAAATCAAACTGATAGTGGGTGAAATTCGCGCTAAAATATTCAAAAGCACAGACCAGGTGGCACAGGACAGCACTACAGGACAACACATCAAGGAAGCGGTCATCCACCGACTGCCAGAGTCAAGGGTCAATAGCAAACAAGACACCTACAGCATCCAGTAAAAGCTTTTAATTCCTCAGTGAATGCTGCATGATTTTTCCACAAATAGTTATTGATTATGTCAGAGTAGATGGATACATTTATCTCCAGATATTTCCCTATGGGATATTTTTTAAAACTCCTATATATACTTGTCAAAGACATGTATTATTATTGGCTGGTGAATATCATTCTTGACTTGCGATGTATATTTTTGAGAACTCTTCAGAAATAAAATTGTTGGAATGCTTTGCTAGTGAACTGACTGAGTGTGGAATTGATGGCAAAAGAATAGATTACAGAATTCTCATGTTAATGCATGGATCCATAAGTATTATTAACTCTTATGTTACTGTATTTTTCTTTATTTATCATCTAAATATCATGTTCTATGTTACAGGAAAGAAGGATAACCCAGAACTTACTTCACTGTACTCTGTGTTCAATTCCTGTAATTTTTAATGTTTTCTACAGGACTAGCATAGGCAAGAATTCTTAATTTCTCTTGTCTCCCTAGTTCTTTCACTGTAAATATCGTCAGGGAATTCTTGAATGCTCCCTGATAATGTTTATGCAATTTCTCTCTATTAATAGAATGAAAGATTCTTGACTGCCTTTCATTCTTTGACTTCACTTCATCTTATTTCATTTTCAAAATTGTTTTGTGTTTAATTATCCTGCTCTGTAAGTTGCTTTTTGCCAAAGAAACCAAACTTGGAAGTTTATTGACTTGGACTCCATCAACCCAATGGTATGAAATTTTCTCAACTTGCTACCTTTCTCTATTGAATGTCACCTTCCAAACATTAAACAAAACTTGTGTCTTATAACTAGCCTAAAATACAAACAAACAAAGCTAAATTACAAAGAGAGAGCCCTCTCTGGTTGCAGGAAGGCTAGGACCTGCAGCTAAAAGATTGGTTAGTGGTTACCTTGGCCATATTCCCTACAGGAAGCAGGGAACAACCTGAGTGATAACATCATTGGCGACTCCACTGGGGAAAATCAGTTTCCCTATTTCAACATAGTCAAAGGAGACATCAAGCTTCCTATTTTCCAAAAGAATCTCCTGTGAAGTATTATTTAAAGCCCTGATTATAAAACATTCCCAGAAAAATACCAAAAACAAATCTAGAAGCTGGCTCCAAAGTAGAAGATTTGTTACACCAGGTCAAACCCTGACACAGATCCTCCAGCTATTTTTGAAAATCCCAATCTAATCCCTACGATCCTTAGAAAACAAGAGCAACAAGAAGATTTTGTTGATTCAAGTCCTGAAGCAGTTCAGTAAAGCTATATTCCAACCCCTGCTAAAGCTTCAGTTCATCCTCATATTACTCCCACTTCTACTAGTTCTTCATCCACCTCTCAAAGCCCCTTCTCCACTTTCCATCTACTACACATATATCTACCATCGTCCCTACTCTTCCAGCTAGCCCATTTCTTCTTGCTGTTCCATTTATCCCTGTAAATATGGAAAATCATTATGCTCCCTTACAGCTACCTGCAAATCCAGGGGCTATGCCCCAAGACTATCAAAGTAAGATCACTTATTTTGATGGTGCTAGTTCCTATACAGCCCAACAGCACACCAAGAAGATGCAGGATTATTTTGAAAGCTATGAAATTGATGATGATGGTGTGAGGATGAAGATCTTTGTTCAAAGTCTAACTAGTGATGTAAGGACCTATTTTAGGTCACTTACTGCAAACTCTATAGCCAATCCTGAGGCCCTATATAAAGTCTTCTTAAATAGATGGGAAAAGAAGAAAGACCCTTTACATATTTTAACTGAATATGACAATTTAAAAAGGGATCCACAAGAAACTGTCCAAGACTTTTGTGCTAGATTCAACAATGTATACAATTCCATTCCACAAAACCTTAGACCCCCATCTGACTTAGCCTTGATCAAATTCCCTGATGCATTTGATTCAGACATGGCATACCAGCTGAGGGAAAGAGCCCCTCCCAGCCTAGCAGACATGCAGAATGTAGTTGTTAGTGTAGAGGCAAACTTGATTGCCAAACGAAACCGGGCCAGAACTGAAAGAAGAACAACATTCAAAGAATAACCTTCAACATTCAAATAGAAATTAGATGCCATCATCAAAGGAATGGATAGATTAGGAGATAGAGTGGAAACCATTGAAAGAAAATCATCATGGGAGGGTCAAACAAGCAACACAGCTAGAAATCCTAATTTTAGAAAAAATAAAAACCCTACTACTGCAAGGACTAGACTTGATCAGAAGATAAGACCTCCATTTCAAGAGAATTATGCAGAGGCCTCAACCTCAAGTGAACCAACAGAGGACCCTCACATTAACTTAATGGGCTTAGATAGTGAACAAGTTTTCCTAACTCAAGATGACCAAGAGGCCCATGAATTCAATCAATTTCAAACCAAATCTGGAGAGACAATTGATTTTAGAGAAGGCTATGATGCAGCAATCTATGAGGTTCATAAACAGTACAAATTGAGAAGCAGAACCATAGATGTGCCTGAAACTACCAAGCTGAAAGATACTAAATAGCCTAAGAAATCAAGGGATAAAGTTTTCCCAACAGAATCCTCTGATAAAAACCACACAAAGGAAGTCATTGTGGAGGATATATCAGACTTACAACCCTGTAGAAACCATTCATTCACATCCCATTCTCCAACAAAAGATTTGAATAACCCCCTAGAAAATAATTTCAAATCAGATGCACCTTGTAACAGCGTACATAATCAACAGAAGGTCAATGAAAATTCAGCTGAGAAAGAAAAGCTTGCTGCCCAAAATATAAAGATCCAGATAGAAAAACCTTTTAACTTAGAAACAGAAATTGGCAAGATGAAAATAGCCATTCCTCTCTCTGAATTGGCCAAACATGAAGTTTACAGACAACAAATCAATAGGTCACTGCAAATACCAAAGAATAGGGATGTAGTCAATGTTTTGGATGATCAATCAGAACTAATTTTTGGTCTGGAAGTCAATGGTAAATCAGTAGATGGAGGAGTTCCTCCATTCTATGTGAGCTTAAACATTCATGACAAAGTGTTGCATAATGCAATGTTTGACTCAAGTGCTTCCCATAACCTAATGCCCAAATCTTTGATGGAAAAGTTGGATCTAGACATCACAAGGCCCTATAAGGACTTGTTTTCATTTGATTCCAGCCAGGTTAGGTGCCTAGGCATAATCAAAGACCTTTGTGTTTCTTTAGTCCAATATCTAGCCAAGACAATATTGATGGATGTGGTGATAGCTGACATTCCACCTAAGTATGGTATGATTTTGTCCAGATCTTGGGGTGCTAAACTCTAGGGATCCTTGCAACTAGACATGTCCTATGCCACAATTTTAGTCTTTGGCCAGCCAAAGAGACTGTATCGGAAAACATTGATGAAGTATGTGGCTAGCAGTCAAGAAAAGCCCCGAAACTTCCCCATCTATTCCATTCACTCTCACATGGATTCATTTATCTTATACAATGCTGACATGTGTCCCAAAAATGATGTCAAACTCTTGAAAACAACACAAACAGAAAGCATCAATGAACAATCTAGTGCCCAAAACCAAAAGATTGTTGACATGATTGATACAACTAACCAAAATGACATATCACATGAGTTACAAAACCCAAGCCTACCCACTGAACAAGCTTCCAAAACTATTAAGGCTATTCATGACCAAGAAATCTTATGGTACTTAGAGTTTGATGGGTCAGTGAATAAATTAGGAGCATGGGCAGGTGTTTGGATACACAACATGCAGAATGACGATGCTCAAGGTCATGCATATAGGCTAAATTTCAAATGTACGAATAACATGGCTGAATATGAAGCCCTTCTATTGGGTCTCAAACAAATTAGAAGTCTAGGGGTAACTAAGGTTTCAATTCTAGGGGACTCTGATTTAATTATACAACAGATGAAGGGAAATTTTGTTAGAAACGATATCAGGCTAAGGTCTTACAGGGGAGCAGCAACTGAATTACTTAACAACTTCTTAGAATTTCAGCTCACTAAAATTCCAAGAAGTCATAACCTACATGCATATAGTTTGGCAACTTTTGCCAACACTTGTAAACTTCCTTTTGAGCCCAATCACCACTTCACTACTGAGATCAAACACAAACCTACTGTCCCAGATAATGTAAAAAATTGGCAAGTATTTGAGAATGACACCCAAATAAATAATTTCTTGACATTGAAAGAGGAATTCTCAAATATAAACATAGACACAAGCACTATTTATGATCAACAACAAATTGATAAAGTTGAACCAGGTATATTAGTTGAAACATCAAATCGTATTTTGCATCCAACAACCTTTGACTGTACAAATTTACAAAAGCTAAAACAAACAGATTTTGGTGAAATTATTGAGGAAGAATCTGAAGTAATTGAACTAAAGGATAATTTCCTGCCCATGGGTTTAACTCCCCTAGAAGATATTTTTGACTCAAATGACATTCCTAGAAAGCCAAAAATGCAACCCCTAAATGCAGAAATTGAGGACTGTAACATTAGGACCATAGAAAATCCTAAAATGATAAAACTTTCCAAAACATTACCTCCTAACAAAAAACTAAAATACATGGAGTTGTTTAAAGAGTTCCAAGATGTTTTTGCATGGAGCTATGAGGACCTTAAATCCTATGACACTTCTGTTATCCAACATACAATACCCTTGAAAGAAAACCAAAAACCTTTTAAACAAAAGCCGAGGAGGATTAATCTGGTCTCCCTTCCCCTGATGGAAAAGGAAGTCATAAGAATGTACCAAGCTGGAATAATCGTACCCATTAGGTTTTCTGAATGGATTTCAAATCTAGTACCCACTAGAAAGAAAACTGGAGAGATAAGACTTTGTGTTGACTTGAGAAATTTGAATAAAGTCTCTCTCAAAGACCACTACCCCTTACCAAAAATGGACCATATCCTACAAAGGGTAGTGGGGGCTTCAAGGATTTCATTGTTAGATGGCTTCTTAGGATTCAATCAGATCTTAGTTCACCCAGATGACCAAGACAAAACAACCTTTACAACACCCTGGGGAACTTTTAAATATGTCAAAATGCCTTTTGGACTAAAAAATGGAGGAGCTACCTTTCAGAGGGCAATGGACATAGCCTTTGCTAAGGAGATCCATGATTTCTTAGTCATATACCTTGATGATCTCACTACTTTCTCAAAATCAGACCAAGAACATTTAAAACATCTCAGACAAGTGTTCCTAATTTGCAGAAAATATGGCATATCATTAAACCCAAAGAAATCGTTGTTTGGCCTAGAAGAGGGCAAACTCCTAGGTCACATAATCTCTAAATATGGAATACGAATAGATCCAGATAGAATTTAAGCTATCCTTCAAGTCCCTCATCCAAGAAACATCAAAGAATTACAAGCTTTTCTAGGCAAGATCAATTTCCTGAGAAGATTCATTCCCAATTTGGTCGAGCTAATAAGACTATTGAATGATATGCTCAAGAAAGATTCTAAAGTCAAATGGACAATAGAAGCCAAGCAAGCCTTTGAGGAAATCAAGATAGCTTTGACAAGAACTCTTGTTCTTACAAGTCCCAGGTTTGATAAAGATTTTAATCTTTTCCTTTGCATCTGAGCAGACTATTGCTATTGTCCTATTACAAAAAGATGATTTAGGACATGAGAAACCCATTGCTTTTTTCAGAAAAACACTTAGAGATGCCCCACTCAAATACCAAATCATGGAGAAACAGGCATATGATCTTGTGAAGGCCATAAATGATTTCAGAATTTACATCTTGTACTCTCACATAATTGCCTATGTTCCCAATGCAGTGGTTAAAGATATTCTTACTCAAGAAGGAATTGAAGGTAAAAGGGGCAAATAGATAGCCAACATTTTAGAATATGACATTGATATTAAGCCAAAAAAACTCATAAAAGGACAAGGTCTAGTTAAACTAATGACTGAAACCAACTTTCAAGCCCTAGACATTAATGAACTGGATAACGAGCAGGAGATGGCGACTCCACAGATCAATCAAGCCTTCTTACAATCACCCTTGTACGCTGACATATGTTTTGTATTGTTAAACCTGAAAGCTCCTCCAGGGTTATCTAGAACCAAAAAGAGATTCTTGAAAATGAAAGCTTCAAGGTTTTGTATTATAGATAATGTGTTGTTTTGGAAAAATCATCAATGTATTTTTCTTAATTATCTAACACTGGATGAAACTGACAAAGTCCTCAAGGAATTTCATGCAGGAGATTGTGGAGGACACTTGTATTGGAAATCAACAGCTGATAAAATCCTAAGGGATGGATTTTATTGGACCTCCCTGTTTGCTGATGTTAGAAAATTTGTAATGTCTTTCCATAAATGCCAAATCTTTGAAGGCAAGAAATAGCTGCTACCCCTGCCCCTCAAACCTATTTCAACTGAAAGACAATTTCAACAATGGGGTTTAGACTTCATTGGGGAGATCCACCCTTCATCTTCTGGCCAGCATAGATGGATTTTTACAGCCACATATTACTTTACCAAGTGGATAGAGGCCATACCTTGTGGGCAAGCCAATGACTCAATCATCATACAATTCCTAGAGACCAATATCTTGTCTAGATTTGGTTGTCCAGAAAAGATCATTACAAACAATACAGCTGCCTTTAAATCCAAAAGAATGATCAATTTTTGTCAGAAATACCATATTACCCTAGGTCATTCCATAGCCCATTACCCTCAAGGTAATGGTCTAGCTGAATCCTCCAACAAGAGCCTCATAAACATCATCAAAAAGATCCTGGAAGAGAATAAAAAGAATTGGCACAAAAAACTTGTCAATGCACTATGGGCAGATAGGTTGACCACCAAAAGATCCATTGGAACAAGCCCATATGAGTTGATTTATGGAATGGAGGAAAAATTCCCCTCTTCTTTAGGAATCCTTGTGATCAAGTTGCTGCACGAAATACAAGCAGAGCCCAATGACATTCAGAGAAGGATCAATCAAACTATTCACTTGCAGCAGACAAGAGAAGAAGTTTATCAGAGAACTCAGGTGTTACAAGATAAACTCAAGAAGATCTTTGATAAAAGAACAAAAGATGAAGAATTTTTCATAGGGAACAAAGTGCTGAAATGGGACTCCAGGAGGGAAGATAAAGGGAAACATGTGAAATTTGATTTTCTTTGGAAAGGACCATTTGTGATTCAAGCTATACAAGGTAACAACACCTATTTTCTTAAGAGTTTGGATGGCATAGATACTGAAGAAGGCCCAGTCGATGGGAGAATTTTCAAACATTATTTTGATCCCCTTTGATGAACATAACACAACTACATATTGTACATATATACTTATATTTTCAGCATATTTCATTTACAACAGTTAAATAGGGAACAAAATGCAGCAAATTTTGAAGAAAAGTCAAGGAATTACACCAAGTTTGGTGTATGTTTTGAGTGTGCCACAAGAAATCAGAGGGAAGTCTTGGGAAGTATGGAGACAATGATAAGCACTCAAGAAAGCCAACAAGAGACAAAGCTATAATTTTGCACAGATCAGCTTAAAAAGTACTGCATACAAGCTACAAAGATTCGGATCAAAGGTCTCCAAGACAAGGAAGTTTCATAATATAGAAAGAATTGAAAATAAGGCAATCTGACTTGCTATTCTTGGCTTTTCACCATGAAAAGCCATCCCCAAGTGGAGCCACTGTTAGGTTCCTATACCAATAGGTTTCATTTTTCATGATTGACAGTGGAAGTGCTAAATATGTTCATCCCTGCATGCTACAGAGGTTCCATATTTTGTACACAGAGAAAGAAAATTAAAAAAATGAAAAGAGGGTATGCCTTAAAAGAATAATCAAAGCGCAATAATATCATTTGGTCAAAAAAAATAGTGAAAATGAACCCCAAACCGAAGACCAAGAAAGTGGCCAGTCAAAATGCCACTGTTATCTTATTTGAAAATTCACCATGTGGAGGTACTGTTGCTTGTCATATTTGATGGATGGCCCAACAGTTCAAACTGGACCATGCCATGTTTAAATTTGCTTTTGTAGAATAGAGAATGCATATCTTCCCAAACAGTTCAAGCTTTGCAGATGAGTAGCTAGGTAGAGAATTTAAGGAGCCCAACTGCTTAATATGGGCCCTTGGAAGAGATAAGGGTACATTTAGATAGGAGGATAGTCAAAAGAAAAAGAAAACAATCAGGGTTTGCCAGTTCAAGTGCACCCAATCCAAAGGAAGAAAAAATGTTAGGTGTATTAGGCTGGGTAGGTAGTTTGAGGTCGCAGATACAAGGTTATCATTACTTTTTTTCTTGTCAAGAAGGACTCGTCTCATTTATGGCATTGACACCATGGCAATTGTTTGATGGTACAACAGGGAAGCATGACTAACTTCCCCTTTCATTCCCCCAGAAATCATTCATTGACATCCCCCTAAGGACCTTGGGATTTGCCCAAAAAAGTCCAGTTTCACTCCATTTTTATTAAAAACCAAGTTGACATCTGAGTTGAATTAGGGAAAAGAAGCCACATTTCTTGTGTAAAAATGGTCATTCCATACTCTTTCATCTCTTTAACATTTTTCCATTCATTCCCATCCCATAAAACTCATATTAACATCTAACCCTATTGTATAGCTCCCTAAATCATTTCCCCACCCCTATTCTAAAAAAACTATATTAAAACCCAAAAAATCTAATATATCCCCTCCAATTGGCAATTATAGCAATATTACATGAGTTTGGGAAATACTAGGTCCATTTGGGGCCTTAGTATTAGCCCTTCCGCATCGAAAAACTTAGGGTTAATCTAACCTTTGGTTAGGTTAATAACTATTTTCAATCCCCTCGCACACAAACTTTACCACATTAACCCCGCGCTTTATTTTATTTTTGGATTTCATTGATATTTGATCAATGAATAACCATGACCCCGAGCGCATATAAACCTATAACCTAAGGTCTAAACCCGCTCGAAACTATGCAAAAGTTGAAGTTTATTATACGTGCTATTCTGCTAAACTCCAGTCGCATCTCCCTCCCGTCCACCATCGGATCACCCCCCACAGATCCAACAGTCTTCATACATATCGGGCGCCCCTATGTAGTGGTATGTTACCGCCTGATGATCGATAGTTTCATCGTCATACACCGGGACACTTGCCCCCTCCTATTCCATAGGGCTGCCTCTGAAAATTACTGCTCCTGTACCAAAGGCGTTCCGACGGAAACCACTTACCGCCTTCCCCTGTTACCTACGTCACCACATGATGTTGCATCCACGTCGCCTGCCACTGCCCTGTACCTGCGCCATGTCATCCGCTGACATCACCACCCCACCACCGTGTCATATGACACGTCATCGCATACGTCAGCCACCACATCATCTACCGTACCCACTACACAACAAAAAGGACGTCATGATGACATCATCCAAGGAAAGCACCAAAAGCACCGAAAATCCAAAATTTGTTAAAAAAGTCGTGAAAATGACTATTTTCTTATATTTTCATTTATCGCACTTACAGAGAACGTGCATGCCCCTTATGACCAAATCACCTCCAGAGCGTCTACAGTCCATCAACCAGTAATTCGGCTCTGCAGCCTGACTCCATAGCTCGACCTGTACCTGTTAAGTACCCTCAGTAACCTCAAAAGTAGGTATTTACCCAATTTCTCCCTAAAAGCCCTGTTTTTCATACTTATCTATTTAAAATTGCCGAAAGAACCTAGGATTTGCTGCCAAACGCACTCCTACTGATTGCTCACCGACCTGCATACATAATTTGAGTTGTTAATCCACAACAAACCTGCAAATTTAAGCTCATTTCCTTTGTAAATGAGCCATTCCAACACACTGTGCATCCACATACGCCCACGGAGACTACAGAAATTGCTCAATTACTGAGTTAAAATACTCTAATGCCCTGTTTCCATTGATTGTAACCTGTTTCCTAAAGGGGAATCCTTAGTTTCCTTTTCCCTCTGCAAACTTTTGCCCCTTTGGGCAAAATTCAATTCCATTCTCTCGGCATTCCGTCCACAGAGCTTGCAATTCAACCAATTTATGTAAAAAACCCAGTCAAAATGCTGTAAATTTGTTGTTTTACCATAAACTCTATACACTGAGTTTGGTTTGATATAAAAAATCAGTTTTCATACTTGTGACAATAGCCTCAGAGCCTAAATTCTACTTCCTATTGTTGTTTACACCTATATTGCAATTAATACTAGTAGTATAAGATATGGAGACTCTAGTAGCCTTAAACATTGCTCCTTTGAATGCTCCACACATGGATTTAGAGTGGCTACCTTTGGCAGACAGAGACTTCCAGATCAAGGATATGATGGGCCTTAATTCTCACCTCAAAACTGTGTGCCAATTCAAAAATAATCACAAAAATAACACAGATATTCTAGGAATTTGGCAATCCAGTATGCCCATCTATTACCTCCCATCAGTCAATGTGTTGCCTGATTTCATTCATCTATGTCATGCAAATTATGACCCCACTCTGAGAGCAATTCTCAATCCAGATGGGTTTGTGCTATTCTATATCACTCCTCAATCCATAAATGAAATGCTGAACTTTGAGCCTCCTCAGCCTCTGGTTCCCCTTACAATAAAACTCTTGCTTGATCAGGGTGCAAAGCTATCTAGGGAAGAAGTATCAAGATTTAGTCAGTTGTTTATGGTACCATAGTGCCAGTACAATCACCCTCATCCCTATCATCAGGCCTCATTTAATGAAACAGGCAAGCTCATGGTAGATATGATTTCCTACATTCTACGATGCAAAACAGGAGAATTTGTGGATGAGACTGTATTTCTGCTCTTAACCATATTCACTCCAGGGCAGCCCCCTGTTGTCATGTATGACTATGCCACCCTCATAGAAAACAAAATACATGAACAATTCATGATGATGGAGAGAGAAAGAGTGTTTAAATACACCTCCTACATTTACCATCTATTGCTGTACTATCACCCAGATAGTTTCAAGGTTCCTCTCAGGAGATTAGACTCAAAAGGAGAGAGGAGATCTGTCATCTATTGGACCTCAGTTTTCTATGAAGTCCACTATTCTCCATAAACATATTTTGAGTTTATTGACCTGTTCATATACCCAGCCACTTGCCTATTAATGGTGACTCCTCCTACCAGACTTAATGTTGAAATGCAAAGAATCTTGCATCTTTCAAAGGGCTACAACATTGGTGATTGGTACTTCTACCAAAACCACACAATGATCAAAATTTATGGGTGTGAGTTGTCCACCTATAAGCTACCAAGATATGTCCCGATGAGACTTTTGGCCTTGGAGTATTTCAGGCAGTTCAGTAATGCAGACTTGACTCATTTCCATTGGAAAAACAAGAAGGCACAACTTAAAATCGGTCATCAATTGTGTCCCTTTGTTTTCAACAAAAGGGAAGAAGCATGGAAGGATGCAGATAATATGCTATGACAAGGGCTCATGTTGAAGCAAAGCTTCTACTGGGCACCATATGACCCTGAACATTTCGTAAGCCTTAGAAGAATTAAACACAGGCTTTCAGGATATGTGCACCAGCCAATCCCCTACATTGAATAATATGCCAATCAACAAGAATGGGTAGAGGGCACATTAGATGATGAAGAGCTTACTAAAGAGGAAAAATTAGAGAAAGATATGAAAGAAATTAAGAAAATAATTGACCTGGATTATGTTGCATAGGTCACCTTCACACAACCTCAACCGGTTGGAGCAAGCACATCAACTGCTACATCTTCACGGTAGCCAGCTAAAGAAACCATTTTACCTATAGGAAAGGGAAAGGACATTGATCATTCAGAACAGCAAAGCACAATGGAAGAGCAGCCATCCTCAACTCAGCAAAAGGGTCAAGAACAAAGCCCTACAACACAAATAAAGGCACCTGAAATCCCTGTGCTATAAACTCCTCATAATGAGGAAAGAGGTAAAAAGAGGGACATAACAGAGGGCACACCCACAGGGGAATCCACAGACTAGCAAGGGGAAAAAGGACAGAGGCTAAACCCCTATGCCGAGGAGGAAATTACAGAAGAAACCATAGGAAATATCAGGGGTGAGGGGACTTCTGAATAGCAGATCCCTCCTGTTTTGGAAACATCGGCCAACTCCTTTCAGCGTGAGCAAGAGAGACAACCAGGTGGAGAGGTTTCATCCTCCAAATAGCAGACAAGGCAAGGCTCGGATATCAAAGGAGCATTCATAGAGATTAAAGCTAGAAATGAGCCAATAAGGTTTTACCTATACAATCAGTTGATGAGAATGGCACCAACAAATCAACAAAAACTGATGGCAGCATATGATATGCAAGAAGGGAAGATGACTCTCAGTCACTTCAGACCTACTACACAACAACCACGGTCAGCTGCAGACTACATCAGAACCAATCTGGAGGTCCTGGTGAAAGACATACATCCAATAGACCAGATTGAGTTACATAAGAAGGCGGGAGAAATGGTTTATTCCACATTAGCAGATAAGGCTGTAGTGGCCCATAGATTGCAGAACTATTTATATAATACTTCGGCCCAGTTAGAGTTGTAAAAAGCCTCATCATTGGCCAAGGATAATAGGATAAAATCCTTGGAAGAAATCATTATAGAGTTGGGACATGATCCCAAAGATCCCAAAGGCACACAAGCCTTAATCAGAAAAAAGGAGGAAAACATAGCAACACTGAGAAAACAAATGAAGCTGCTAGTTACCATACATCCTCAAACTGCAGAAGTGGCACAACAATAGGAAGTAGAGGATGTGGTTAGTCTACTTATGAAGATGAATCAAAGGATATTGGACACAGAGAAAGCATTGGAAGAGGCTCAACAAGGGAAACAACCAAAGTTTGCCCCTCAACCATCCCAAACAGCTCCAATAATTACAGCTCCTCCTGCAACAGTGACTACAACAGCACCTTCCCCAGACTCAACTTCAGCAGCAGGTGCCTCAACTTCAGTAGCAACTACAACAGCAGCATTGCAAGAGGCCAGCTTGAGCATGGAAGCCATGATGAAGGAAATTAAGTCTCTGGAATTACAAATGGCGGAAATGAAGGAGACCAAAGATAAACTAGCCAAGATTGAGGCTAGTTATGATAAATCAAGGATGACAGTTGTTGAGAAGACCAGAGAAGTAAAGGACCTAGAAAATAAGATAAAGGCCTTGGAGAAATACCTCACTCTCCATAGAACCCTTACCAAGATAAAAACAATTTTGTGCAATAAAATTGGCCAAGCTCTTGCTGATCAGTGGACAGAAATACAAACCATTTTTGACCAAATAGAATTAATGGTTGTAGCTCAGTATGAAACTCATAAGGCTGGAACATTATTGGCAGATAAGCCTGAGCAAGCCAATCAATTGATTCACTTTTTGAATACTCGTACTGGTGACCAGCTGGCAGCACTGAACATCCAGAACAGGATAAAGACTATTGTAAGAGTCAAGAAGGTGCTGACCATGAGAAATTTTGTCCAAACTAGAGAAAGAAAATGCCAATATATGTAGACAGAGGTAAATTCTTTTATACAGAAGCTTTCAAATTTTCACAACAAAGGTTTACCCAACCTGGTTACTAGCATTGGAAGGTTGCTAAAATAGGAACAATATGAAAACAGACTGAGTACCTATGTGCAAAATCAAATTACAACATCGTCAAGCAGCACAGAAGAAGCAGTCCCTCCCACAGGGCAGAGTTTATATGATAAATTGGAAGATTTGTTTTACATAGAGCATGATATAGCACACCTTTTTCCAGTTTGGCCGAATTATTACACATACACTGAAGCTAATGAAATATTATTCAAATTAAGAAAGAATCAACTACCAACAGAGGAATGGTGGCAAAGCCTGCTTGGGATTCTGAAGTAATTTTAATTCTCTTCCTGTACATTGTCTACACAACATGCAAGTTACATTATATGGCTCGCTACCAGAAAATCAAACTGACAGTGGGTGAAATTTGTGCTAAAATATTCAAAAGCGCAGACCAGGTGGTACAGGACAGCACTACAGGACAACACATCAAGGAAGCGGTCATCCACCGACTGCCAGAGTCAAGGGTCAACAGTAAACAAGACACCTACAATAGCCAGTAAAGAGTTTTTAATTCCTTAGTTAATGCTACATGATTTTTCCACAAATAGTTATTGATTATGTCAGAGTAAATGGATACATTTATGTCCAAATATTTCCCTATGGGATATTTTGTAAAACTCCTATATATACTTTTCAAAGGGATGTATTATTGTTGGCTGGTGAATATCATTCTTGACTTGCACTATATATTTTTGAGAACTCTTCAGAAATAAAATTGTTGGAATGCTTTGCTAGTGAACTGACTGAGTGTGGAATCGATGGTAAAAGAATAGATTACAGAATTCTCGTGTTAATGCATGGATCCATAAGTCTTCTTAACTCTTATCTTACTGTATTTGTCTTTATTTATCATCTAAATATCATGTTCTAAGTTATAGGAAAGAAGGATAACCCAGAACTTACTTCACTGTACTCTATGCTCAATTCCTGTAATTTTTAATGTTTTCTACAGGACTAGCATAGGCAAGACTTCTTAATTTCTCTTGTCTCCCTGGTTGTTTCACTCTAAATATCATCAAGGAATTCTTTAATTCTCCCTGATAATGTTTATGAAATTTCTCTCTGTTAATAGAATGAAAGATTCTTGACTACCTTTCATTCTTTGACTTCACTTCATCTTATTTGATTTTCAAAATTGTTCTGTGTTTAATTATCCTACTCTGTAAGTTGCTTTTTGCCAAAGAAACCAAACTTGGAAGTTTATTGACTTGGACTCCATCAACCCAATGATATGAACTTTTATCAACTTGCTGCCTTGCTCTATTGAATGTCACCTTCCAAACATTAAACAAAACTTGTGTCTTATAACTAGCCTAAAATACAAACAAACAAAGCTAAATTACAAAGAGAGAGCCCTCTTTGGTTGCAGGAAGGCTAGGACCTGCAACTAAAAGATTGGTTAGTGGTTACCTCAGCCGTATTCCCTGCAGGAAGCAGGGAACAACCTGAGTGCTAACAGAATCTTCTCTTTGAATAACATGTAGTTGATCAGGAGTATAATTATATAATGTCAATATTTAACATTCGTAAAATCGACCATTTTTAATGTTGATTGTGTGATAATATTTCTCAAAATATAACGGACTTGATTGATCTTGCAGGTGAATTACCTCAATCTTGCTAAGAAACATGCATTTGACATGCCAAAATTTTCTTCCAAGTTGTACATCAACATCGTTGTCCCCATCTAAGTAGACTTTCACTTGCCGCTAGGTCTAAACAGAGAGTTGGTAGAAGTAGGTTTCAAGATTTCGAATAAGGTATCAGTGATATGAGCATCATCCCCTTGCTCATCATTCTAGAATACATCTAAAAAGATTTCCTCCATGGCATTCATATCTCGTAAGTAATCATCAATACCAACCTCTATTTAATTACCTCCATTGTGAAATTGTGATGAAGAACTACTATTATTGTAGTCATTCCTAATTGGAAAATCTAGACGTAGTGGGAGTTGAATAGGTGGTTGATTCAACCATTCTTTGTGTGCTTCCTCTCTGACTCTTTCTCTTAATGCAGCCTTATCTTGAGTTGATGTTATAGTAGTTTGAATTGGAATATGGTAGGTGGGTCACTCATCATCACTAGAACCCTAATTTCAAAATCTATTGAATGTCATTAGTAAAATGCAATGACATTATTAAGCACATCAATGCAATTGGTTTGTTGAAATTACATTATACCAAACAATTATTACCATAGTTGATCAAGGATTGAGGCTGGAAGATGCCATGTTCCAATTAGCAGGGTGAAGAGGTTGTCCATTTTCATCTACCAACTGCTTGTGATACGCTGCTCTTAATAAGAGCTTCTGATGTTTTTGAAATGGTGGAATATTTTCTACAGATGGACTCGATTGTGAATTAGGATTCTACAAATCTTGATACGTTTTTATTCAAATTGACAAGGATTAAAAAAAAAAATCAATTAGATAATCAAAATAAAAATAAAATCTAAACTTACTAGAGATAGAAAGGGAGAAATCGCGAAGCACTTTGATTAGAATATGGAACGAGATAGAATTTAAAGAATTGGTCATTTGATATTATTGATATTTTGTCCCTACATTTGAGAAAAATTATAAATAAAATTTTGTGTGCATATCTAAAATTAATTTCGAGAACTATATAACCACAATTTGAATTTTAGTATAGTTTTCAAAACATTGTTCAAGAATAAGGTGACTTTAAATGAAAAGTGTATATTATTCAAACTACTGTAATTCATGTGGATGCATCATAAAGGAAAATTTTAGATTAATATGCCATTTTATGTGAAAATAAAATTTTAGATAACTTTTAAACCCTATCGATACACTTATTAGAACAAATCGCACACATGCATTAAAATTG
Organism: Pinus taeda; assembly: GCA_000404065.3. NCBI lineage: Eukaryota > Viridiplantae > Streptophyta > Pinopsida > Pinales > Pinaceae > Pinus > Pinus taeda. The sequence goes on from APFE030136950.1 coordinate 59,411, forward strand.
TAACAATGCAGGGGCAATCAAATAATACCTGCCCCACTTTCAGGTGTTTCGAAAAATATAAAATATGTTATCATATCGGTTATCTTATATAGAAAGACACCAATGAATTTAACAAAAAAACAACACTAGTACGCACTGGTTTCTAGAATTTAGAAAATAAAAACAAATTCAACCATCTCAGTGCTCTTATAACAATTACAACATAGATGCATTTCAATACAAACCGTAGTGGTCCATTAAAAAAATTAATCGAATCATTTCAAGATTTCAAAAAAAAAAAGGAATTGAATCATGTCGGTGTGTGAAAAAAATTTGGTGGTCCCGCAATGTCAGTGCACTTTTCTTATAAATGCACCAATGCTCTTTACTATTGAATGCACCGATGTTTAGATAAAGTTAAAAAAAAAAACGTGAATTTTGTTTTGTTTTCTAAGATTAAAAATAAGAAATAATTTATTTTCAATATCTAATTTCATAGTATTTTAAATAGTAAAAAGGTATTCATTATTTTATTATTTTTCCCAAATTTTCAAGGGAGTGATTTGCAAGAGAGACATACTAGGAGAACTGTGCAGCAACAAAATACTGTGTAGCAATGGAACTATTCAAAAGATCAGAAGTTGAAGGGTACAGTGATTCACTCAAAACCTTGGATAGTAAAATTTTTAAAATTTATTGTTTATTCTACTAATCATTTTTTTACAATTTCTATTAAGGTTTTGTTAAAAGATATATGATTTGCAAGAGAGACATACTGGGAGCACTGCCGAGCAGCAAATATTTTGGAACTGTAGAAAGATCATTATTTGAAAGGTATGGTGATTCATTCAAAACCCTGGATAGAAAAAATTTTAAACTCTAATGTTACATTTTTTTAAGATTACTATTAGATTTATTCACAATTTAGAAAAAAAAGAAATTAAAAACCTTGTATAATAAAAACATTACTATTGATTTAACTAGTAAAAAAATTTATGATCCCTATTCCTATTTAAATTTAAATAAAATACACAAAAAAACAAAAAAAAAAATCAATACTTACCTGAAACCATGGCTTTTTCTTGCTTATGTGACCACAAAATTTCACCTTAGGGTTTAACTCCCTCTACCATTTCACAATTAGGGTTTTTCATTTTAGGCATTTTAGATTTAATGGGTTTGTGTACTTACTATATATAGGATGTTTGACATGAAAATTAGGGGTTCACTTATTGAATTAGATCCAAACACTGTCAGCCTTGTCTGTTTAAAAAAAAATAGATATACATTCTATGGTGCACCCTGTGTAATATAATGCACTGGTGTGCCCTATGCAATACAACACATTGATATATTATAGCATTGTAATTTATGTCCAATCTTCTCATCATTTTTCTCGGTGTAATATAACAAATCAAAATGCATATGCCAAATAGAACCATTAAGTCATTTTGTGCATTTATCTTCACAAATTGCACTATCATAATTTAAAATTATTTTGAAAAATTAATTTTCGTTGACGATGTTAAACAATTAAATGCCCAATGTGTTTATTCAAATAAACACACCAGTTATCTTAGCTCTTTTGGATGAAAATTATTTGCTTTATATGTAAATATATTTAATAACTTCTATATTGAATTGTACAAGTTGCATATTGATAAAAAATGTCTGAGAATGTGTCAAGTAACAAAAATATTGATTGGCACAATGATAGCACATCGACAAAAGAAGAGAAGGCAAGTCCGTTGTAAATTATTTAAAAATTTAATATGTTTGAACTATATGTAATTTTAAATAATATGTAATGGTTAGTGTGTGTCATGCAGACCCACAAAATGAAGAAGGGTGATAATATTATTTCTAATCTAAGTGCAGAAGAGCATAAAAGCCTGATAGAAAAATTGCAGAAGGATGAATAAGGTGACTGAAAAAATAATATTCAATGTGAGTTTTTCTTTTTTTGAATTTTCATCAATAACATAATTAAGAATATTAGATAAAATGTTTCACAGAATCTATTAATTCATATATGTTTAATTATCTGCATTGATCAACAACAAAGAATAATATCAATGTCATTCTAAGAAAAGAAAAATTATAGAACATGTAAATGATGATGAATTGGTCCTTAGCTCAGCTCAAATGGTACTAGAGGTTAATGAAATGGGATTTTTTTTAACAAAACTATGAGGGATATAGTTGAATGAAAGTATAGATGTACTTTCCACTTACAATACAAAAATTAATCCAATTATTCTAGGAACCAAGTTATATCTAAATTATAAGAAGCATTTCCAGAGCAATGGTCAATGAGACAAGTTAGACTTGCAATAGAAAAAACATACAATAACAAAAAAGAATGATTCAAAAGGTAACATTCCTAATTAAAATGATTTCTTAGAATTATATGTATATATTACTAAAATCCATTCATTTATTAATATCAATTTTGTTATATTTAGTTTTCATATATCAATATAAAAATAGTTTATAACTTTTTTCAAGAAGATTATGAAAATCCCAAGCAACAAATTGATATGCAAAACATGCTAGTAGGAATGTCCAACAAAGTGTACAAGGAGATGGTCAAAGAAATGGACATAATTGTATCATAGGAGGAGTCATCTCAAGAACAACGTGCTTCAATTGTATGTAATCAAGATTGAATTTGTACATATAAAAAAATAATTTGGCATTAAATATTAATTTCAAGTATTTTCTTGCAGAAAAGAAAAAAAATGGAACTCATTCAAGACATTAAACATGATGACAAGGAAGAAAAGGGTTGATATCAAAGTTTGTGAGCAATTTTTAATATTTCCTTATAACAACTCAAGGTTTCATTTTTGTACATTTTAAATTGTTTTACAACAACCATTTTTTAGTGTCTTCAAGTAGGTATAACATACAAAGAAGAGCCATTGGAAGAACTGATTGACATTGGGTTAAATATGGGTTGTGAGTATATGTTGGCATATCAAAAATAAATTGTGGAATTTGTAAGTATCTACGTTGTTTCACTTCTCTGAGTTTATAATTAATAGAACAAAAAAAATCTTTATATTAAATCTATGATTTATAATGGAGTTTAAAATATGCAGGAAACAAAGTATGGAACTATGCTGGTAGAAGACTTGTTACAACAAGTAATGAAACTTGGTTTTGAAACCATGTGCATAGTTTATGAGTCACTTCTTTCTATGGTACATTTCTATTCAATTTACATTTATGTATATTATTTATTTCAATTTTAATTATTCTCACCAATGTAGATACACTCATTACACTTTATTCTCATGTTTGCATATGAAATAAGATCAAGAAGATGAAAACAATCGATGCAATCAATAATTTTTTTTTCCAAATAACTCAAGTCATGGAAGTAGCTCAAGCATTGATAGCAATTTTAGCAAAGAATGATGATCTATTTGGATATCAATGCAACTTGTTGTATTTTTTTAAATAATTTTCTGTGAAAATCAGACATTTTGTTTAATGTAATGGACATAGTATCCCAATTGAAAGTCAAATGGTTAGAAATAACAATCCCATTTTGTATGAAAAAGAGCCTTTTATTGATATAAATAAAATATATTTTGATTTCTTCTATTGCGTTATATAATGTCGCTGTGAAATATTACACCACTTATTAAATATATGGATGATTAACTATTATAATGAAGAGATCCAAAATCTAATAATATAGCAAATTAATTCAAACATCATATACAAATGCACTAATAAAATTTTAATTGATATGAATATTTTTATAAGATATATGTTGATTTTTTTATGAATAACAGATTTAAAAAATTAAAATAGATGCACTGTCATAGATCGATGTTTCCAAAAAAAAGAAAATATCATACAAAAAACCAATGTGTCCGTAAAATATAAACGCATCAGTGCATTATGTTATATAAAAACACCATGACGACATATTTTTACATGACTGACGCTTTTTTGGAAAATGACAGCACTAGGACATTTAATTCCTTAAGCACTGACATTATTTGCAATTAATGCTCCAATGCATTGTAATTCTTAACGCACCAGTGCTTTCATAGAACTAACACCCCGGTCATACAAAATATTATTTCAATCCATGGTGCATTATTAAAATTGACAGAACCGGTATGTTTATATCACTAACATACTAGTGCATTTATATAAAAATTATGCATTGACGTTACGAGTTTAAACAAAAGCACTGGGAATGCAATTATTTTTGGTGTGCCCTAGTGTCTTTCCTTAAAATAATGCCCTGAGGCTTTTTTTGATATATAATCATTAAGGTGATATATATTTCATGCACTGGTGTTCTTTGGATTTGATGACTTGGTTCTTTTTGTTATGTATGCAGCCCGATGGTTATATATATATATATATATATATATATATATATATATATATATATATATGATATATATATATATATATATATATATATAACGCACTGGTGCTACTTGTTCCATGAAGCACACTACAAAAAAAACATTTGATAAAACCTCTTACCATGCAGATTTTTTCAGTTGTGATGAAGTTTCGTTATAATCTCTACTAAAGCATTTGCTATCACAAACAATTATTTTACTAAATGTTTCTCTTGACAATATTTGTCAATTTTATAACACTAAAAACCTTCGTTATAACCTATGTGAGGAGGTACTTTCCTTATAGTGATATTTATCCTCTATGAGGGGCATTCCACTAATTGTTTTGGCGACCCCCACAAGTTTTCCAAGTTTATCTATATAAACCATACCTTCATCCACTTTTGTGTTTGGATGGGCAAGGTACCTAAGTTAACTAGTGGGATTTGGTGGTTTCCACCTAGCTCAGCGATTCCAATGATTTTAATGCTTAATTGGGTCTATCATATATGGGGAATATACAAGGGGGGTGTTAAAATTGGAAATAAGGTCCAAATTCCACATTAGACAACTCATTTGATGTATATGATGGTTTCATTTAAATCATCTTTTCGATAGGACTAAAATCGACCTAAATATCATTCAAATCGGATAAGGGGAAGTGTACTTATGAAGAAAAACCCACATATGCACATTTGGACATGAACATGAGACATTCTTCTATTCTCTTTATTGTTTTTGTCTCACACAAGTATGAGGCTTGCCCACAAAGAATTGGTTCACATGAAGGAGAAATTATAGGGTATGAAGTTCATGCACATGGTTGCCAAAGGTAGAATTCGACTATAGTCGCAGGATCAAGGGAGTGACTGAAGCCTTTCAGTTGCATGTACAACATATCCTCCATGTGACAGGCTCTTAGGGTTCGGTTTTTTAGTTGTCCAAATTTTTCACTCATTGACTGCGAGGTTCAGCAGTTGACCGAAGATAGTGATAGTTCCTTAGAGACTTATCAATTAGGGTTTTGAGTATATACATTAATGGGTCCATTTTTATGGATATTATTTAGTTGATTATTACTAGATAGGTTTATGGTTGAAGATATCAATTATTGTACTCTCGTTTACTGAATCATTTAATGATGATCTAATAAGAAGAAGAATTTGAAAGGGTTTTCTCTATAGTGGGTTTTTCCCTGGTCTCTAGCCAATATTGGTGTATCTATGTGTGAGTGCTTCTCTTCTATTGTTCCTTTATGTTTTGCTACATTAATGATGATGATATTGTTCTTTCTACATAGTTGCATATGTTTCTAAGTAATGCAAATCTGAATAATGTTATGATGTTATGGGGTGAATTTAATGTGCTCATGAAGAAATGCAATTATCAAAGTGAAGAACAATATAGCACCAAGAAAAATTAACAAGGGGATCTATGTTTGTCCCTAGTTATTCTGAGGGAGATAATTATTTCAGAGGAACATCTCATCCATGGGGTAGTTATATGTTGGGTGGAACTCCATTCTCTGGAGGTTTTCATTCCTTTCAAGGGGCTAGATTACCTAGGGGCACCAACCACACTTGTGCCATTGTTGGCATTGATGTCAATGAGCTCTTGGTGTTGTTGGATGTTGTGTGATGCATGATTGATATTGGTATTGTTAGTTGGAATTAATATGAACATGATGATGACTATACCTAATGGAGATTATATTATGGATGTTGAATTGGAGATGATTCCAGTTGTGATGTTGGTTTGAGGTTGGCCTAATGAGTTGGTTGGAGAGATGCTCATGCTGTTTTGCTAGTAGGTGATGTTATAGTTGTTCCATATGTATCTATATGTCTTTAATATAGGTGTTATTATAGTTGTTTCATAGGTCTCTATATACCTTGGGGACATTGGTTTGTTGGTTCATGAGTTTAATTGTATGTTGCTTGTGTTGGAGGTGCTTCCACATGTGATGGAGGTAGTTGTATGTCTTGAGGTTGTTGCTGCAAAGGATAGTAATGTTGCTACATGTGATGGAAAGGTTTTTGTCAGTGTTAGAGTTGTTGAGAATAATTTGACTTAACCATTTCAGAAAAATTAAATAATAGAGGAAGAGAAGAAAAGTTATGTTAGTTCTCTTGCATGAGGAAATTGTCAAACATGCCAACTCAGAAATTCACTCCGTGAAGAAGTGACAGTTGTACGTTAGATTTTTCAGGAAATCGAGGATGGATATACGAATTATGAGATATGGTTTGGTGTAGAATAGACCAAATTAGTTTTCTACTCAGTATTTTTTCAAAAATCATTCAATATTAGGAGAAAACAAAGGTTCTTCGAAGGAAAGTTTCACATATTTTTTGTTGTTCAAACATGCCAACTCCAAAAGTCCTCAGATAAAGAAGTGACAATTTTTTGGATGATTTTCTGGATAGATGAGGATGGATCTCAAAATTCCGAGACATGGATTTTGTGTATAATTGACCAAATTATTTTTGAGAGAGAATGTTTTCAAAATTTGTTCCATATTGGGAGAGATGAAAGGTTATTCGAAGGCCATTTTCATAGATTTTATCTTGTCACCATTTCCCAAATTGCCCCAATTACAATTCTAGATTTGATTTGCTTCTAGAAAGTAATTAATTTTGAACTTATCAAAAAAGGATAATGGATTTAGTGGTTGATTGATTCAATGAGCTTACCCCGAATCAAAATCAATCATATGAACTAGATTATTGAGCTCAGTAGATCTGAGTAATTATTGAGTTGAGCTTGATTTCATCTATATATTGGAGATAGCTCATTATGAGATGATTGATTGTCTATTTGAGTTGTGTGTGTGAGACCTTCTAGAGTGAGCAAAGAAAGCTCATTGTGTGTTATTTTTATTTGGGGATGTTAGAGAGTGTGTTGGAGAAGGTTGCATTCAGTGTTGATGCTTCAAATATTGTGTAGAGTGCCCTAGATGCTTCATTCCATGCATGTTTATGATTGAATAATGTCCAAATATCAAGCATGTTTCATATAGATTAGAATTGGATTTGTTGGTGTCGTGATTGATTTGGAGAGTTTTTGTATGCTACTAGAATATATGTTGCTGATTCTCTCACTTTGTTTTGTAGGAGTTGTTGATGCATGTAGCACATAGCCATGTGTCTTATGATGTTATTTGTATTATGCAACACCATATTGTTGTGAGGATATAATTGTATTCAATTTTTATGTGGCCACATATTTAATTTGTTTATCCTTTATTTTGATTATGAGATCTTGCTACTGTGAGAATGTATGTAGAGTTGATTTCTTGTTAAGCATAGTGCCTTGGGATCTAATCTGAAAATAGATGAAAGGAGGTTTGCATGGTGGTGAGGAGCAATGAATTCATGGAGGTGGAGCAGTGATAGCAAAGATTTAGTGAAAGGAATAAGTTTCTCAATCCAATGGTGCTTGGATAGTCCAATGGTAGTTAGGTCAGGATTGACTAATCATGGTGGATTTTAGCAGATGGTAGTCCGTAGAGATCTAAAGAGAATAGATTATTCTGAGTTGATCTAGTAGCATCGAGTCTCCTATTCGATTAGTGTTGCATTTATGTATATGAGGCCGAGTCTCCATGTTGATGAGAATTATCACACTATGTAAAAGATAGATTGCTTGACATAATGGAATTCAGATCAGAGCAGTAACAACAAGGGTGGTTTTTCTCCTGAAAGGGTTCCACCATAAATATTGTGTCTCATGTGTGATGATAATTTGTGTGGATGTGCTTTGATGGTTTTATTTAGTATATGTGGTGAGCACCAATATTGCAGAAATAATGATGCAACTCCTGGGCTTCCTACTTTACTTTTATCAACCCGGTAATTCGTAACAAACTTGGAAGCAACGGTGTTGTATGCACAGGTACCAGTTCTTACTGCAGGCTGTCACTTAGTCAACTGCCCCAAGATCACTAGGAGCTCAAGCCAACTTCTATCGATTCCAGAAGAAACTCTATATGTGATGAAAGAAAGGAAATCTTACTCTATAGAGACTACCCTACTTGCAAAAAGGAAAAGAAGACTAAAATGTAAAGTAAACCTAGCAAACCCTACTTAGCCAACTAATCCTACTTTTTCAGAAAGAGAGATGAAAAACCATGAAATGAATGCCATTACCTACTCAGGAAGTAGACAACATCTACTCAAGCTGTTTCTAGAATTAAATGAGCAAAAAAAACATCTTTTTGGATTTTTATGTATTTTTATGTGAAATTATCATGCATGTAATTTATTTGATTGTGAATGTGGCAGCAACTTGGTAGTGATGGAGGGCAGTTTTGGGACTTGAGAAGATGTAGAATGGTGTGGATGGGTCCTAGGAGGTCTCAGGTGGCCTTCTGGAGGCTTTTCCTGCAATTGGACTTCAAAAGGAAGCCTACAGGAAAATTTACAAGAGGTTGCAGGGGATCTACATGAGGTCTACAAGAGGATGCCGAGAGCAGTTTTGGAGGTTTTGAAGGTAGAAAGCAGGTGGAAATGGTAGCTAAAGGCTAGGATAATGTGTTAAGGTGTCTAGGGTCCATCAAGAGTGATTAGGAGAGAGAAATATGGTCGGATTTGTTCAAAGAAAGAGAGGAATTTCTATGAAAAAGTGCAGAAAACTAAGGCAGATTTGAAATCAACTCAAGGCATCCTGTGGGGCATAGATCAAAGAGAGATTGTGATGAATGATTGGCTAACTTGTTGTGAGAAGATATTTTTTGCCAGAGAAGTTAGAATCAAGCAATGAGATTAATAAAGCGAGGAAACTAGGTACATCAAAAAAACATAATTTGGCATCAAGCTAATCTAGATTATGAGCTATGGAAAGAAATGTTGAAAGATGCTTTAATAAGAGAAAGCATGGAAGGAAACTTATTGCAAGACAGAAATGAGCATGGTGAAAGAGATCTAAAGCAAAGCATTAACCTTCTAACAAAGTGCAACACTAGAAATCCTATGGAGAAGGCAAATCTATGTTTTTGTGGCAGCAAGAGGGTCTTGGCCTCAGTTCATCGTCCCAAAGGTAGGAAATGAGGCCAAGGCTCTATTGATGGCCTTTTTGCATCTTCTTTCTATCATTGTTCAACCTTCTATAGAAAAATCAAATGGAAACAACCTTCTAAATCACCAAAAGCAACCTATTCTTAACCAAGAAAGAATTTTTTGTAACAGCAACTAATTCATAAACTGAAACAAAGCATAGAAATGCAAACAAGAGGAGCTTGGATTGGGCCCTAACCAAAGAGCTTCATCCCTCTGAGGTAACTCAGTGATAGCTCAAAAAGGATGTCATCTTTATTATCAAAATAATAATAGGATTACATGAAATTGTCCACAAAAGTAAGCTCAAAGTTGACCAAAGCAAAGCTACAACAAAAATTCGAAAATTTGACTAACTCTCAAATGAGGCCCTATGCCTCTCTACTTATACAACTAAAACTCCCAACATATTCTTTAAAATAAGGGAGGCTTGGCTCCCAGAACTTGAGATAAACAGAAGTTATCCTCCACTTGCTCGGCTGCCTCCTAGTGCATTGATGTGGTTATTTGTGCTCTAAGCTGCATGATGGAGAATTCAAAGTGGGGAGTCATAAATGAGGGGTACACCCTCCTATAAATCCTCTCCCTTTCCTAATTCAAATTATTGTTCCCAATTTTCCATTAAATCTTTGACTTTATCTTCAAACTTGAACAAAAATCTGCATTAAACACATGTTAGACTCCATGGCATAACGACCAACCCAACTCACTCCACAAGCATAAATATAATAAAAAAATGCAATAAGCTAAGAGAATGGTTGATTAAACTAGGTTAAGAGACAAAATGAGCCCATATAATTACCCATTTATGGGGCTCATCATCACACCCTACTGAAGGTGTTGCTTATCTTGTGAGCAACTTAATCCATCTCCTCATCTTTGATGGCCCCGATGGCCTCCCTGACATCCAATGCTTCCGATGTGAGGTCCTCTTCTTTGTCATGGTATCCTACCTTTTTGTCCACCTCTTCCCACTGTTGTTGTTATTCTTCCTCTTTTCTTCCTTCTAACATTCCTAGAAGCAACGGGGGACTCAATTTGAGGCCAATCCAATTGACCTTCAAATTCTACATAGAGTGCTTGTACAATGGCACTCTCCTTAATGCTTCTTTCATCCTTGTTCAGGAGTGATACTCCCTAATCTATAGACTATGTGGTAGGGTGTTCCACCTCCTCATACAAGCATGAATACAGTCATCCCCAAGTAACCTTTCCATTTCCTCAAAATTTCCAATGGCTTGAGCCTGATCATTGATATACTTAGGGGCAATTTGGGGATTATTTACTAGAAGTTGGTGTGTGTTGATGAGAGCCATGGGGTCTAATGGATCAGCTCTGATCATGAGGGGCTCATTCTACTCCTTTATCATCAACTTCCTTACCTCTGATGCCCTTAATTCCTCATGATTCATCCATGATGCCATGGCCATTAGTTGCAGATCCCCTAGCCTAGCATTGGGATCCCACACGTTCATATCAGTGAGGGCCATGTTATGCAAATAGAACTATGCTATTTTTTCCTTGTCTTCTGATGAACTTTGGTCACATAGGTCCATAAAATTTCTATAATCTTGGAAAGGTATTGTGCCTCTCTATGCCAAAGTCTTTATTTGAAACTGCAGCCATTGGTCCTTGAGGTATAATCCATATGATTTTGCTGGTGTTCTGAACCATAGTGCCTCCATAGACTAGCAGGCCATTAATGCCAATTGTGTCTCCTTTTCTTTCAGATGTCTTCTAAGTAATTCATTTTCTGTTTCCGAGTGTGTTCTTGTGATTGCCTTTCCATGTCTTACAACACTTAACTCCCTACCCATTTCTCTAAGCTTGTTCTCCATGTGGCCAACATCCTCTACACCCTTGGATTTGGCGATTTGCATCCACTTATGGCTCCTTATTCTTTCTTTCTCCAACTCAAAGAAAAGTGGGATTGAAAATTTTTGTGGAATGATTCTTCCCCCCTCAAGAAGATTGTAGTAAGAGCCTAAACTAGGCCAGGGATCAGGTTCTTGAGTCTTTGTTGCTTCCTCCATCCCCTATGATTGTCCTTCTAGTTTTTTTTCAAGTTTCTCTATCTCTTGTAGTCTTGACAGGGTCTCCTATAGAATAGTTCGCGCCTCCTGTGGAACTTTTTTATTAGTCCTATAGTTGCACTCTTCTCTTCCAGGTGGAAGATTTGGGAGTCCCTCTTTCATATGTGATGGGGGTTTTAGAGGGAGATTTTCCCCCTTTGACAGTGGGTGAATCTTCAATTACAATGGGCACTTTAGAAGAAGGCTGGGGCTTCCCTTGTTTGATCCTTATGCTCTTCCAAGCCTTGAAATACATTGAGGTTTGCCTCTTCCTCTTTTGTTTAGGTTTAATTGGGGTGATAAGGGCAGAGAGAGAAGCTACTGCATCCCTTTCTAGGGTCTTAGGAGACACTTCTATCTTTTTTGCCCCTTTTTCCTCTCCTTCTATCTTTTTCTCTATCTCCATTGGTTCTGTTTCATTTTGTTCTGTTTTGTTTTCTTCCTCCTCCATTTTGATTTCCTCCCTCTCTATTTTTTCTTTAGTTTCCTCCCCTTCTCCCCCTTGCTGCTCTTCCCCCTCACTATTAGAATGACTGAGATCATATGTGAGGACCTTTATATCATCTTCTACTGTCATGTTTTGGAAGATTTCCCATGCTATGGGGATTGTGAAGGTATGGAGGGCTTCTTCCACTAACACTTTAATTAACCCATGGTGAGCCAACTGATCTAGACCTCCTGCCTTCAACTTAATGCTAGAGTCTATGAGGGATTGTAGGAGAAGCTAGGGAATGTTGAGCTTCTGGGGTGTTGGAGTGTCCATGCCATATCTCAGCTCATGGAGAAGTCTGAAATGGTAGGCATAAACAATGCTATACCTCCCTTCACAAGAAATATATTTGATAATTTGGTAATTGACCTCGTCCCAAGGGTAAGGTATGCTTGTCCTTCTAATGCCATTCTTGTCTTCTACAGGATGTTCATTATTTTGGAAGAAGTTTTTCTTGGCAGACTGCCCAATTGGCTTTTCATATTTTCTCCAAGGTAATCCAAGAGGAAGGGTGGTAACCCTACCGATAAATTATGGGGTGATTTCCATGGAGAGACTCTAAAATTAACAGTGGCATGGGTCCTTATGTGAGGGACTAAAGAAAGGGAAAAATCCTGAGCCACCTCTTCATCAAACCCTCAAAATTTCTCAAAAAAAAGCATCTAATTTGCTCTGGTGAAAATGGCTACTACTTTTGGATGTTCATGGAGCCTGGTTGAATTTATGGGCTCCTTCCTCATGAATCCCCCTATCATTGTGCTTATATCCCTTTTGAACACCCAAGGTAGAGATGGAGACAAGAATTTTGAAGAAACATGAAAACAGAGGAAAACTGTGTTTTTTTAAGAAAAAAGGTAGAAAATTTTATGTATTCCTCTTCTTCTATGGACTCAATTTCTCATTAAGATTATATCATTCCTTGCACATATTGATAATCGAGGTGGGTATGCATAGAAGCTACCTCGTCAAGATAGAAACTGAGAAAAAACCCTGTGTTTTCTCCTTAAAAACAACTTGTTGGCCCTCCTGTAGAACTCCCTGTAGGTGTTCCTCTAGAACTTGTAAGTGCTCCTACAAAACGTAGATAGTAGGAGGATGGATGAAAGCAATGGAGAACAATGGTTTTGAGGCTATGGTGGTGACAAAGAGCTTGAGTTTCAAGGAGGAGTACTTATTTCTTCTTTGGGATATTTCCGGTGATGGGATGAGCTAGAAAAAATGTAAGTTTCCATATTTGGACAATTGGTCCCCATTGCCTTGTCATCATGGCTCTTTCTCACAATCACTTCCCATCATTGCATCAAAGTTTGAATATGCTCCACAACCTGTCCTTTAGATTTTTCCCTGAGTTGACTAGGCACACATGTGGTGGCATCTCCGGATGAGCGCAGTCAACTGGATGAGGGTGGCAGTTAACTCGCCACCTTTTCTCATTCAACCGTAACCATCTCATTCACTTATGCATATTTTCCAATTACATAGATGCAATAGAGGAGAGGGTTAGTCACTTACCTGTGAGTCAAATGTACGTGATCTGAGTATTTTGGTTCCTCTTGTTGCTGCATGTTTGTATTTCAGTTGTTGCATGCCTTTAAATCCTCTGCTGCATGCTCTCTAATTCTTGATGTTTGGTTGGTTTACTTTGTGCAGGTATCCTTTGGCTAGATCTAGCTTCAGATATCACCATCACTCCCATGGTTGCACTTCTTTTGTTGTTGTGGCTTGATTTTAATGGGATCAGCTCCTACAGGAATTCCTACAAGAGCTCCTATAGCTACTTCTCCCTTTAAAAATTTTAGCTGATTTTTGTGCTAGGAGCTGTGAGGATTTGCATTTTCTCCATTGTCATTGCATTTTTCCACAATGTAGGGTCCCATCCATCTTGTCGTTAGTTTTCCTTTGAAGTCTTTAAAAACCTTGAGTCATAGACCAATTCCCAATCTCCCTCTTGGAATTGCTTCTCCTTGATATTTTTTTCATGCCATATCTTCCTCTGAAGCTGAACTACCTCTGTGTGGAGAAGGGCCTACAATATTTGTTCATCCAATCCATCTATCTGGAGTAGTCTTTCCCTCTTTGCATGGTTGAGGTCGAGGTCCAGTTAAGCTACCATTCTTAGTGTATTGTATTCAAATTCTATTGACAACAAAGCCTTCTTCCCATAGACCAGTTCATAGGGTGTGAACATTGTGGTGATCTTCCATGTTGTGTTGTAGGCCTAGGTGGCCTCAACTAGTCTATCCATCCAATGTTTTCTGCTACTACTCACTACCTTGGTTACAATTCTTTCCAAAGCTCTGTTAGTGACTTCCACCTGCCGATTGGCTTATGAATGGTAAGGGGTGGAATTCTTGGGCTTGCTTTTATGATGTGCGATCAGGTCTTCAATCAACTTGGAAGTGAACTGACTTCCTTGGTTTGTCACCATTTCTCTTGGATACCCAAACTTATAGAATGTATTTTCTCTCAAAAACTCAGCTACCTTTTCCTCTGTTGCTACTTTTATTTCTTTTTTTTATGCCCATTTTTTCAGATATTCAGTACACACAATGATGTATTGCTTTTGTTTTGTAGGAGGGTTGATAGGACCCACAAAGTCCATGCCCCACTTCTCAAATGGATCAAAGGTCACTTGAATTTGCAGGGAATCTCATCCTTTGGAGTAGGTTTCCCCATCCTTTGACACTGTTCACATTCACTGGTATACCTCCTCACATATTGATGAAGAGTGAGCCAATAGTAGTCTGCTTGCAATATTTTAAAGGCAGTCCTCTTTGTTGCAAAATGGCCTCCACAAGGCCCATCATCACAGTTCAAGAGAATGTCAAAGACTTCCTCCTCCCTGACACATCTTCTAAAGATCTGATCTGGGCCAAGTTTGAAAAGATTTCCCCCAATCCAAGTGAAAGGGGCGTTTTTCCTCATGATCTTGATCTTCTCCTTTAAGGACAGGTGTGGTAGAAACTTTGTTGAAACCAAGTAGTTTTTTATATCATCAAACCATGGAGAGACTACTAAGATAGAAAACAGGTGTTTATTTTGCATTTGATCATCCACCATTCCTTCTTCATCTGTAGGAAAATTTACTCTAGAAAAAAAGTCAGAAACAACATTTTCTTTACTAGTCTTATCAACAATGGTCAAATCAAACTATTGTAGTAAAAGAAACCATCTAATAATGTGGGCATTTACATCTGGTTTGTTCATTAAATATCTGATTGAAGCATGATCAATGTGCAAAAAGGTTTGATAGCCTATGATATAATGTCTACATTTGTTTAAGGAATGCACCATAGCTAGGAGTTCCTTCTCGATTACCGTGTTGTTTAACTCTGCCTTTGACAAATTTGTACTTATAAAGTATATGGCATAAGGTAACTTTTCATCAATTTGTCCTAAAGCTACTCCTATTGCTTTGTTCAAGGCATCTGTGTGAATGTGGAAAGGCAGGGCCCAGTTTGGGCCTCTCAAAATTGGGGCAGTCACAAGTTTGCTTTTCAACGTATCTATGGCTTCTTGACAACTTTTGTTCCATATAAATTCGACATCCTTTCCTAAAATACCAAACAATGGAGAGGCTAACTTGCTAAAAATTTTAATGAATCTTCTGTAATATCCAGCAAAGCCTAGGAAACTTCTGACATATCTCACCTTTTGAGGAGGTGGGACCCTTTGGATGATGGCAACTTTGTTGCGGTCCACCTGCAATCCTTGTTGAGATATTGCATGACCTAGCACAGTCCCTTCAATCATCAAAAATTCACATTTTTTCGGACTGAGGGACAGGTTCATTTCAATACACTTGTCCAAGAATTCTCCTAGGTTAGTGTTGTGGCCATCAACAACCCCCCTTTTTATTTAGTGTGATGACTAATACTAAATAAGTGGGGACCCTTAGCTAAAAATTCAAAAAAGTCAATCAGTGATTGTATCTCCCTTTCAATAAAAGTTACCATCATAAACTTAAGAAAAGACCTTTGCGAAATCTAAAAAACTTAAGTTTTGTGATGAGGGAAGACAAAATCACTCCTTAAAGGATATCGCATCATAGAAAAGATAACAGCATGCCTACTTACAAGCTAAACTCTAAAATCGTGAGAATGCGATGGAAAATTGCATAAGGATAAACATACATCGCATCGCAAGTCTTAGAAACACACTTATAATAAAAAACTGCAGAAAACGCCAATATGCGATAGGGCATATCACAAAATCACACCTCGCAAGAAACTACTTAACACAAGACATGCATATATTATGATTTTGCGATGTTGCGATTATGTGATATTGCAACCCTGCGATGTTGCGATTATGTGATTTGCGACCATGCAATACTGCGAAATTGCGATAATGCGACAAAAGGATCTTACGATAGGGAAACAGAAAGATCTTGCGATCTTGCGATTATGTGATGCAACGATCTACGATATTACATAGCAAATCGCAAAACAGTCCCATCACAAATTTTTTTGGTTCATTATTCAAGAAAAAGTGTTTCCATTAAACGAGACTGGTTATGTGCTTTAATGCTCATTAATGAAGTATTTGCTAGTTGTTAATGAAATATAGTTTTGAGTTTATCGAAGAGCCAGTTCACGTAAGGTGGCATATTTTTACATGTCTTCAGCAGTCAAAGCATTCCCATCGTTATTTATTATCATTACTCTAACCTCACTTGTAAACTGCAGGAACGAAGGACAAAAGGTTATACAAAGTAGTGTATAGGAAACTACGGTGAATATCGGGGAGGCTCTGATGTCTGAAGATAAAGAAATGGCACCCTTATACACAGACACCGCATGCAATAGAAACACGGGTATTTTCACCTGGGAAGGCATACATAATATACTTGAGGAAATAAATCCTAACGAAATGGGATTTATAGTTACTGCAGACTCATCAAAGTTCTAAAAACCTCAGTTGCAGATTAAGCTTGTTCAGTTCTGTGCTGAGTAGTAGCAAGACCCAATCTACCAAAAGAAAGCACGCAAGAGGCAGAAAATGCATCAAGGAAGCCCAGATCGAGAAACAGAGGCAGTTGCTAATGCGCAATTAACGCTTAATGTTAATCGCGCATCGCCAGGGAAAATTTCTTGAAGAGCCATAGCTGTTATAATCAGACTGAAGACAGAGGGCTCAAGAAAAGGCAGATTAACTAAGTTAAATTCTGTTTTTTACTGGGTTTACTCAGTAGAACCACATAGCAGGTGCATGACTCTCAAACAAGCATCATAAATTCTGCCGAAAAGATGGTGCCAACTCTAGCAGTTTTCGTTTTCTTAGGACAACTAAAGGCCAAAATCGGCCAACCAACTTCACTCAATAAAATGCTGAATGCTTGCAATATAAAGGAGAAAATACAGAAATAGTTATCTTTAGATTTAATTTTAGAAATAGATTTATTTTATTTAGCCTAGAAAAAGGACGGTCATTTAAACCGTATCCTAAATTTTTTTAAATAAGTTATTTTTACACATAGTTAGTAGTATTTAAACCCTTCTCATGCATTTAGAGAAGGGTCCAGAAATTTATCAAAAAGTTGTCCTCAGAACATGCACTTTTGCACCCTCCAAAGAGGTTTTGGTGAATGAATGGAACAGGATTTATTGATTTTTTCATCTGATATCTGCTAGTGATGTTGCACTTTTGCACTCTTAGTTGATGTTGGATTGAGAAGAGATCAATCGCTATCGCTTGAAGCTCATGAGTAGAACTAGTTATAAATGGTACTTCTATCTCTTAATTGTTTCTATCTCCTGTGTTAGAGTGATATTTAAGCTTAGTTGTTTATATGTTAACGCTTGAATGCCTGAGTTATCATTTGGCACTTTTGTACGGTGATAGCTATTTATTTATGCTTGATATATGAATAGCTTATTATGCGATATGCTTTTCACAACTGTTTCGTTTAACTTTTTATGTGAAGTATTTCATCTATATTGAATTCTTTTCTTATAACATTTGAATGATCTTTATTACCAATTGTTATCTAAAATCATTTTAGATCGCATAACAGAAGAATCATACCCCGAGTTAGTATAGATTTAGATGTTGTTGTTTTTTTAGAATACAGTTACATGTCATTAGATTAGAATTACAAGTATATAATCTCAATTAGAATATTTTAAGCCAGGAACATCAATCAATCTTACACGCACACACAAATTGGGAAACTAGTCCCATTATCCCCAGTTGAACCCACTATACCAAATGGAAAAGGAGCTGCAAACCAAGGTCCGGACTAGGTGGGTATCCCCCTTGTTGTAGACCTGATTTTCGGGGCTTCAACATATTTGGCGCTAGAAGGAGGGCCTGTAACTATGAATGGCAAGCAAGTCCAAATTAAAATACCATTCTGAGAGTAAATCACCCTCACCGTCTCCCCCGACTTCTCCACTTCATTTAGAATCTTTAAATCCACAGTCAGAAGTCGTAGGATCAACAGTCGCTGCTATAAACCCTGGCATTTTAGAACAATCAATTTTTGAACCTCCTGAAGTTGAATATTTTATTCACAAACTTCAGCGATTTTCTATATCTCCTCAAAGGTCTGATAAATCTCAAGGTAGCGTGACTTCGCAATATAACCCTGCTCATCCCTTAGCCAGATTAAAAAGAAAAAAGTTTGGTGTTCAACCAACTGAATTACCTCTACCCACAAGGAAGAGAGCAATGAAATCACCTAAAGGGTCTGATAGTGAGACTCTTTCACCATCATCATCTGTCTCAATATCTTCACCGCGAGGTCAACCATCCACTCCACCACTTCAGACCATTGTCCACCAGCCTACCGGTACTTATACATCTCCTTCCCAAACATATGGAATCGTAATACCCTCAATTCCTCAACCTCAAGGATCATCTTCTGCACTTTCTTCCATTAGTAGATCAGCAATGGCTCAATCTCCATGGAATAACCCAGGGGTAGTCTTAATGCCTGCACCCTAGAGCCAGTTACCAGTCCATCCTAAAAAATGGCTGCATAACCTCAATCCTGAAGAAGGCATGCTAGCGGAAGAGGATATCAATAAATTTATGCTATCCATAAATCTTAATGGAGTTACTAATGAAGATGTTGTCCTTCGACTTTTTCCTTATACCCTTCAAGGAATAGCTAGATCATGGTATTTTTCATTACCATCTGGATCTATCACTAGTTGGGACATCTTTGAGGAGCAATTCCTCTTTAAGTTTGGTGATGATAGGTCTACTGCGACGTTGATTAGTGACTTGTCAAACCTCAGGGCCCAATTAAAAGATCCTATCAGAGACTTCAATTCTCATTTCAATAAACTATTAAACAAAATTCCTACCACTTCCAAGCCCAGCGAAGAAGTGCGCAGTGAATGGTACATTACTGCTTTACCATCAAATATAGAAATCTTCATGGATAGGGCTAATAAGAAAACTCTAGCTGAAAACATGAAAGAAGCAATTGCTGTAGACAAATGGATTATAGCCCTTGAAAAGAAGACCGTGATTGAAGAACATATGTCTAAGAAGGTAACATTCAAAGAAGATCCCAAGAAAAAGCAATCAAAAGATCCTTTTGATTTAGAAGGATTACAAAAAGTTTTGAAGACCATGTCTAACGAGATGGTCTACATTAAGAAACAAGTGGCAGAAACTTCTTCAAAGAAGACATACAGAGCTTTTAAAAGAAATCCCTCGAATTATTCAAATCCCCCCAACGCTATTACAAACACTGAATATGAAGAAGAAGAGGAGATCGCTACTCAAGAGAAAACTGATGAAGAATAAGTCGTAGAGTTACAAGGAATGTGGGATTTCATCCTCCCACAAGAAGAGGATCAAGAAGCATTCCCCATTAGTGCACGAAGCAGAAATCAGCTTGATCGCCCCCAAACTACCCCTAAGCCAAAGAGTGCAATCTCAGAAATGAACGATAAAGTCGCACCCAAGAAGACAACATCTAAAGCGACTCAAACTAGCCCAGTCCAAACAGATTCCTCTACTCGATCTAAAACGATGATTATTTCGGATGAAATGGAGTACAATATTAAATAAGATATGAAGAAGACTCGGGCCAACATCACTCTTTACGAATTGAGCAAGTTAAAATACCAGCAAAAGATACTTTTGAAAGAATTACATGCTGTGCCAATTGTACCTTTGCTTGCCGCTGTAATTTCTCAGGCTTCTCATGAAATGGGAAGACCTCCGACTAATGTGATTAACAAGATTGATCCAAATGACATCGCATTGATTGGAGGAAGATTGAGATCTCATACTCACCCCTTTCTTCTTACCTATAAAATTTTTAATAAAAATGTGCATAATTATTTAGTGGATTCTGGAGCTTCATCGAATATTTTACCAAAATCAATATGTACAAAATTGAACGTTCAACCACAGAAGTCTGTTGTGTGCATAGTCTAGCTAGATTGATTGCAGGTTGAAGTGATTGGAGAATTAAATCAAGTTACCATAAGGTTGTCATCCAACCCAAAGGTATGTCAAGTTATCGACAATTTAATTGCTGATATTCCATAATTTTATGGCTTAATTCTTAGCAGAGATTGGTCAGAAAAGCTTCATGGATATTTTGCAACTGATTGGTCGCACATGTGGCTCTCGTACAATGGTAAACCCAATAAAATAAAAGTTGAGTGAGAAAGACATCAGAAATACATAGTAATGGAGCTAGAGGGAGAAAATGAACCAGTAGCATATAGCAATAGCATTACTGGCAATCATTTAGTAGATTCTTTCCTAGGGAATTTCAGTGCTCATACGTCGCCTTATTTAAAAGATTCTGTTTTGTCCCAAGTTGAAAACTTTTCTCGAACAGATAGTTCTAGATGTATAAATTTTTTAGATAAACCTGTAAATAACTCTTCGTTTTGGAAATTATTTTTTGATGGTTCTAAATCTAACGAAGGAGCAGGAGCAGGATGCATGCTAGTTAGTCCAGAAGGAGATAAAACTATGTTAACTTGTAGGCTTGAATTTGATTGCACCAACAATACCACTAAGTATGAAGCTTTAGTCCAAGGGTTGTACAAAGCAATCGGATTAAATGTCAAATACCTTCAAGTTTTCGGAGATTCATAAATTGTAGTCAGGCAAGTACGTAATACTATACTTTGTTTATCAGGTCATTTAAAACATTATCAATCTCTAGTTCAAGATCTGACTGAACACTTTATAGCATTTAATATTTCATCAATTCCTAGAATCCAAAATGCAAGTGCAGACCTCCTAGCTAATGTAGCTTCCAAACTTATCCCTTTAGAAGATTTTAGCCTTGATAGATTTTCAATAGAATTAATCTTTCAACCTTCTATTCCTAACAACATCACAAATTGGAGAATTTTTAACGATGATCTTGACATTGTGAGTTTTCTCACATCTGAAGGATCCTATACTAATCAAATAATTGACGAAGACCAACATGATCGACAATTGCAACAGGATAGCACTAACAATGCTTTACCTAAGTCGGTAGTCAAATTAGAAGACCTTTATGATTTGAAAGATTGGTTTAAAATATCTACTAATTCAAAACTCCAAATTTCAACTTTGAACTATGAATTAGTAAATCTGGGAACTGATGCCAAACCAAAAAACGTCAATCTACACCTTGGCCTAACTCCGGAAGAAACATTAGCATATATCCATCTTTTGAGACAATACATAAATGTTTTTGCTTGGAACTATGATGAACTTAAAACATACGACACTTCTATCATCCAACATACTATTCCAATGATGGAAAATGCAAAACCAGTCCAATAGAAGTTGAGAAAAATCCATCCCAATTTAGAAAATCAGATTAAATCCAAACTCAACAAGTTATTGAAAGCCAAAATAATCTTTCCCGTTCGACATTCCAATTGGGTCTCCAACATGGTCCCTATTAGAAAGAAAAATGGAGATATTAGAATCTTTATTGACTTTTGAAACCTTAATAAAGCCTGCCAAAAGGATAATTTTCCTTTGCCTCCTATGGAACAAATTTTGCAGGCAGTCGCTAGGTCAGAATTAATGTCCTTTTTGAATGGATTCTCAAGACACAATCAAGTGTTGGTACATCCTGACGACCAATTAAAAACCACATTCAGAACCAAATGGGGCAACTACACATATCAAAAAATGCCTTTTGGCCTGATTAATGCTGGTACCACTTTTCAAAGAGCCATGGACATTGCATTCAAAGGTTTAGTTAATAAGTCTATGGTAATCTATTTGGATGATATAATTGTCTATTCCAAGAAACGAAGCAACCATCTTAGAGATTTAAAACAAATCTTCCAACGTTGTCTTAGGTATGGAATTTCACTTAACCCAAAAAAATCCTTTTTCACATTAAGTGAAGGAAAAATTCTAGGATTCATAGTGTCAAAAATTGGAATTCACATTGACCCTAACAGAATCGAAGAGAGTTCTGAAATTTCCCTACCTCGCAACAAAAAAGCCATGCAATATTTCCTTTGCCAGATCAACTTTGTAAAGAGGTTCGTGCCAGATTTTTCAAGAATTGTGTCTCCTTTACAAATTATGATAAAAA
Organism: Pinus taeda; assembly: GCA_000404065.3. NCBI lineage: Eukaryota > Viridiplantae > Streptophyta > Pinopsida > Pinales > Pinaceae > Pinus > Pinus taeda. The sequence goes on from APFE030136950.1 coordinate 81,913, forward strand.
AGAACTTAAACTTCAAGTGGGGCCAAGATGAATGTGAGGCATTCAATCTAATCAAAAAAGCAATTGTGAATGCTCCATCTTTAGCGACTCCAAATTTTTCAGAGCCTTTTATTTTATATACATTTGCCTTTGACAGATCATATGCAGCGATTCTTACCCAAGAGAATGAAGATAAGGCAAAAGCCCCAATTTCTTTTTTCATTCCAAACTTATAGGGGGATAAATTAAATTATTCAGATGTGGAGAAACAGGCTTATGCTGTTTTCAAAGCAATCAAATATTTCATACCCTTACTACTCAAAACTCATACAAAAATCATTGTACTATTTTTAGCAGTAAGAAATCTTTTAATACAAAAAGAGCTGGGTGAGAAAAGAGCCAATTGGGTCACTGCCTTACAGGAATATGATGTAGAAATCAAACCAGCAAGTATTGTAAAAGGTCAAGGCTTTTGCAAAATGTTGGCCGAAGCTTCGCTGATATCTGAAATTCCATCTACAGACATACAAGTGTACGAGGTAAGCCTAAACGATAATGAGTCATTATATGTCGATATCATTTATTATCTGAAGAATGAGTATGCCCCTTCACACCTTGATCATACTACAAAAAGAGCTCTAAGATTGAAAGCCAAACAATATCAACTCAAGAATGATGTCCTTTTTAGGATAAATTATGATTCTATTCTACTTAGATGTCTTGAAGAATCTGAAGGTAAAAAAATTTTGCAGGAACTCCATGACGGGCCAGTAGGCGGACACTCTGCTAGAGATCCTACCCTCAAGCTATTACTAACCCACATTATTCAAAGATCACACAATTACGTAAGAAAGTTTCTAGTCTGCCAAACAGCCAATGGAAGACAAAAGAAACCATATTTACCACTACAGCCAGTCAACATTGAGCAACCTTTCGATCAGTAGGGATTGGACATAATAGGTGAGATCATTCCTCACTCTTCTAAGCAACATAGATACATCCTTACATCAACAGATTACTTTACTAAATGGGTAGAAGCAGTTCCACTCAAGACGGCTAATGCCGAACATATCATTGAATTTATAGATCAATTCATAATCACCAGCTTTGGATTGCCTTCTGCTTTAATGTTTGATAACGCATCATACTTTTCTGGAAATGCAATCACTGAATTTGCACTTCAAAGAGGTTTTAAACTTAAATATTCCGCCAATTATTATCCATAAGGGAACGGGTTAACTGAATCTACCAATAAAAACCTAATTAGGATTATCAAACGAACAGTTGACCAAAATCATAAAAATTGGCATAAATCTTTAATATATGCTTTATGGGCAGATCAAATAACACAAAAGGCTTCAATTGGAACTTCTCCATTCAATTTAGATTATGGAAAAGGAGCGGTCCTCCCAATTCATTTAGCAATTCCCTCTCTGTCTTTAGTTCAATATATTGATGAAGTACCAACTTCCTCCTTACAACTAAGGCAAATGGAAATAATCAAGTTAGAAGAACAAAGAGAGCAGGCCAAAGGAACTCACGCACATCATCAAGCAATAGTAAAATCCTCTTTTGATTCAAATATAATGACCAGAAAAGATTTTCAAGTGGGAGATCTAGTTTTAAAATGGGACAAGGCTCATGAAGAAGAAGGAAAACATACTAAATTTCAACAAATGTGGCTTGGTCCTTTTCAGATTGTAGAAATCATAGGTCTGTCCACTTTTATGTTGTAGGATTTAATAGGGAAAAGAGATTACTTACCCGTTAATGGCTAGATCCTTAAGAAATATTTTCCTTAGAAGATTATTCTTCTGTTTTGTAAACTAGTTTTTAATTTTTATTTATTTATTTTTAATAAAACTAGGTGTGAATGGTTACATTAGGATTTTACCAAAAAGATACCAATTCTCTTTCAGATTTTGATTTTTTGCTTGTATAAATAGTAAATCTTTTGGAAAAATGATCTTTATTATTGGAAGATATAATTAAAGACTCTAGCCTAGATATGACACTAGTTTCAACTTCATAAAATTTGATGAAAACAACCTTTAGTGAGAAATTGCTTTATATCAGTGCAATGAAAGGTATCAATAACAAAATAAAGATTCTTTGTAGAACAGCTCCTTCCAAAAACTCTACTATTGTCGTCCAGAGCTATCTTAAGGAAACAATGACTTCCTCCCTACTAAGGAAATCACAAATTTCAGAGGAATAATTCAAGGATACACTTTATCTTAAAGAGTAATAGGTCTCATCACGAGCCGACTTATCATAATCACAGATATTATAACTTGCTGACTTTGCCAAAACTGCATACTACAACAGGGCAATGACTTAAGATTGTTCCAATCAAAAGGCAAGTGGTCTCATCATGAGCCAGCTTGTTCAGTAAGTTATAAATTAAGTGAATGACTGTGTCATAAATTGGCCATCAAACCAAGACATTGTTCTTTAAGAATAAAAGAAAATCAAATGCAATAAGTGTTGATGTTGATTCTTCTTTAAGAATTGTAGCTCTCTTTATGTAGGATTCAGGATCATTGCTGGGTAACAGGTAACCCTGTTGAGGCTATGAATGCCTTCTAGCAGCAGAGGCTCTACCTACAACAAATGAGCATATTTAAAACTGATTTATAGAGAAGCCTTTGTTTTATCTTTATAAAACCAAGTAATGACTTATGTAAATACAAGAACTTGCTTGAGGAAGCAAATAATCAGAGTTGAAAATAGTTGAAACAAAATATCATTGATAGGTTAAAACATAATTTATCTTTCTATAATAAATTTTAATTTTCTAGAAAATTTTCTGTTTTGGAAGTATAGAAAATTCAAAAGAATGACAGAGATAACTGGTTCTTCCAAGTGAATCGCCAATTGTTGTGGCCACCAACAACCCCCCTTTTTATTTAGTGTTATGACTAATACTAAATAAGTGGGGACCCTTAGCTAAAAATTCAAAAAAATCAATTAGTGATTGTATTTCCTTTTCAATAAAACTTACCATCATAAACTTAAGAAAAGACCTTTGCGAAATCTAAAAAACTTAAGTTTTGTGATGAGGCAAGAGAAAATCACTCCTTAAAGGATATCACATCATAGAAAAGATAACAACATGCCTACTTACAAGCTAATCTCTAAAATCGTGAGAATGCAATGCAAAATTCCATAAGGATAAACATATATCTCATCGCAAGTATTAGAAGCACACTTATAATAAAAAACCGCAGAAAATGCTGATATACGATAGCACATATCGCAAAATCGTGCCGCGCAAGAAACTGCTTAACACAAAACATGCATATATTATGATTCTATGATGTTGCGATTATGCGATATTGCAACCCTGCGATGTTGCGATTATTCGATTTGCAACCATGCAATACTGCGAAATTGCAATAATGTGAGAAAATGATCTTACGATAGGACAATAGAAAGATCTTACGATCTTACGATCTTGCAATTATGCGATGCAGCGATCTACGATATTGCAAAGCAAATTGCAAAACCGTCCCAATTCATTTAGCAATTCCCTCTCTGTCTTTAGTTCAATATATTGATGAAGTACCAACTTCCTCCTTACAACTAAGGCAAATGGAAATAATCAAGTTAGAAGAACAAAGAGAGCAGGCCAAAGGAACTCACGCTCATCATCAAGCAATAGTAAAATCCTCTTTTGATTCAAATATAATGACCAGAAAAGATTTTCAAGTGGGAGATCTAGTTTTAAAATGGGAAAAGCCTCATGAAGAAAAAGGAAAACATGCTAAATTTCAACATATGTGGCTTGGTCCTTTCCAGATTGTAGAAATCATAGGTCTATCCACTTTTATGTTGCGGGATTTAATAGGGAAAAGAGATTACTTACCTGTTAATGGCCAGATCCTTAAGAAATATTTTCCTTAGAAGATTATTCTTCTGTTTTGTAAACTAGTTTTTTTATTTTTATTTATTTATTTTTAATAAAACCAGGTGTGAATGGTTACATTAGGAATTTACCAAAAAGATACCAATTCTCTTTCAGATTTTGATTTTTTGCTTGTATAAATAGTAAATCTTTTGGAAAATTGATCTTTATTATTGGAAGATACAGTTAAAGACTCTAGCCTATATATGGAACTAGTTTCAACTTCATAAAATTTGATGAAAACAACCTTTAGTGAGAAATTGCTTTATATCAGTGTAATGAAAGGTATCAATAACAAAATAAAGATTCTTTGTAGAACAGCTCCTTCCAAAAACTCTACTATTGTCGTCCAGAGCTATCTTAAAGGAACAATGACTTCCTCCCTACTAAGGAAATCACAAATTTCAGAGGAATAATTCAAGGATACACTTTATCTTAAAGAGTAAGAGGTCTCATCATGAGCCGGCTTATCATAATCACAGATATTATAACTTGCTGACTTTTCCAAAACTGCATACCACAACAGGCCAATGACTTAAGATTGTTCCAATCAAAAGGAAATGGGTCTCATCATGAGCTAGCTTGTTTAGTAAGTTATAAATCAAGTGAATGACTGTGGCATAAATTTGCCATCAAACCAAGACATTATTCTTTAAGAATAAAAGAAAATCAAATGCAATAAGTGTTGATGTTGATTCTTCCTTCAGAATTGTAAGTTTCTTTACGTAGGATTCAGGATCATTGCTGGGTAACAGGTAACCCTATTGAGGCTATGAATTCCTACTAGCAGCATAGGCTCTACAAATGAGCATATTTAAAACTGATTAACAGAGAAGCCTTTGTTTTATCTTTATAAAACCAAGTAATGACTGATGTAAATACAAGAACTTGCTCGAGAAAGAAAATAATTAGAGTTGAAAATAGTTGAAACAAAATGTCATTGACATGTTAAAACATAATGTACTTTATCTTTATATAATAAATTTTAATTTTCTAGAAAATTTTCTGTTTTGGAAGTATAGAAAATTCAAAAGAATGACAGAGATAACTAGTTCATCCAAGTGAATCGCCAATTGTTGTGGCCACCAACAACCCCCCTTTTTATTTAGTGGTATGACTAATACTAAATAAGTGGGGACCCTTAGCTAAAAATTCAAAAAAATCAATTAGTGATTGTATTTCCTTCTCAATAAAACTTACCATCATAAACTTAAGAAAAGACCTTTGCGAAATCTAAAAAACTTAAGTTTTGTGATGAGGGAAGACAAAATCACTCCTTAAAGGATATCGCATCGCAGAAAAGATAACAGCATGCTTACTTACAAGCTAAACTCTAGAATCATGAGAATGTAATGAAAATTCCATAAGGATAAAAATATATCGCATCGCAAGTATTAGAAGCACACTTATAATAAAAAACCGTTGAAAATGCCAATATGCGATAGCGCATATCGCAAAATCATGCCTTGCAAGAAACTGCTTAACATAAAACATGCATATATTATGATTCTATGATGTTGCGATTATGCGATATTGTGACCCTCGATGTTTCGATTATGCGATTTGCAACCATGCAATACTGCGAAATTGCAATAATGCGATAAAACGATCTTAACATAGGAAAATAGAAAGATCTTACGATCTTACGATCTTGCGATTATGCGATGCAGCGATATGCGATATTGCAAAGCAAATTGCAAAATCATCCCAATTCATTTAGCAATTCCCTCTTTGTCTTTAGTCCAATATATTGATGAAGTACCAACTTCCTCCTTACAACTAAGGCAAATGGAAATAGTCAAGTTAGAAGAACAAAGAGAGCAGGCCAAAGGAACTCATGCTCATCATCAAGCAATAGTAAAATCCTCTTTTCATTCAAATATAATGACCAGAAAAGATTTTCAAGTGGGAGATCTAGTTTTAAAATGGGACAAGGCTCATGAAGAAAAAGGAAAACATACTAAATTTCAACAAATTTGGCTTGGTCCTTTTCAAATTGTAGAAATCATAGGTCTGTCCACTTTTATGTTGCGGGATTTAATAGGGAAAAGAGATTACTTACCTTTTAATGGCCAGATCCTTAAGAAATATTTTCCTTAGAAGATTATTCTTCTGTTTTGTAAACTAGTTTTTTAATTTTTATTTATTTATTTTTAATAAAACTAGGTGTGAATGGTTACATTAGGAATTTACCAAAAAGATACCAATTCTCTTTCAAATTTTGATTTTTTGCTTGTATAAATAGTAAATCTTTTGGAAAATTGATCTTTATTATTGGAAGATACAGTTAAAGACTCTAGCCTAGATATGGCACTAGTTTCAACTTCATAAAATTTGATGAAAACAACCTTTAGTGAGAAATTGCTTTATATCAGTGCAATGAAAGGTATCAATAACAAAATAAAGATTTTTTGTAGAAAAACTCCTTCCAAAAACTCTACTATTGTCGTCCAGAGCTATCTTAAGGAAACAATGACTTCCTCCCTACTAAGGAAATCACAAATTTCAGAGGAATAATTCAAGGATACACTTTATCTTAAAAAGTAAGAGGTCTCATCATGAGTCACCTTATCATAATCACAGATATTATAACTTGCTTACTTTGCCAAAACTACATACCACAACAGGGCAATGACTTAAGGTTTTCCCAATCAAAAGGCAAGGGGTCTCATCATGAGCTAGCTTGTTCATTAAGTTATAAATCAAGTGAATGACTGTGGCACAAATTGGCCATCAAACCAAGACATTATTCTTTAAGAATAAAATAAAATCAAATGCAATAAGTGTTGACGTTGATTCTTCTTGGAGAATTGTAGGTTTCTTTACGCAGGATTCAGGATCATTGCTGGGTAACAGGTAACCCTGTTGAGGCTATGAATGTCTGCTAGCAGCAGAGGCTCTACCTACGACAAATGAGCATATTTAAAACTTTTTAACAGAGAAGCCTTTGTTTTACCTTTATAAAACCAAGTAATGACTGATGTAAATACAAGAACTTGCTTGAGAAAGCAAATAATTAGAGTTGAAAATCATTGAAACAAAATATCGTTGACATGTTAAAACATAATGTACTTTATCTTTCTATAATAAATTTTAATTTTCTAGAAACTTTTCTGTTCTGGAAGTATAGAAAATTCAAAAGAATGACATAGATAACTAGTTCTTCCAAGTGAATCGCCAATTTTTGTGGCCACCAACAACCCCCCTTTTTATTTAGTGTTATGACTAATACTAAATAAGTGGTGACCCTTAGCTAAAAATTCAAAAAAATCAATTAGTGATTGTATTTCCTTTTCAATAAAACTTACCATCATAAACTTAAGAAAAGACCTTTGCGAAATCTAAAAAACTTAAGTTTTGTGATGAGGGAAGACAAAATCACTCCTTAAAGGATATCGCATCGTAGAAAAGATAACAGCATGCCTACTTACAAGCTAAACTCTAAAATCATGACAATGCAATGCAAAATTCCATAAGGATAATCATATATCGCATCGCAAGTATTAGAAGCACACTCATAATAAAAAAGCGCAGAAAATGCCGATATGCGATAGCGCATATCGCAAAATCGTGCCGCACAAGAAACTGCTTAACACAAAACATGCATATATTATGATTCTATGATGTTGCGATTATGCGATATTGCGACCCTGCGATGTTGCGATTATGCGATTTGCAACCATGCAATATTGCGAAATTGCAATAATGCGAGAAAAAGATCTTACGATAGGACAATAGAAAGATCTTGCGATCTTACGATCTTGCTATTATGCGATGCAGCGATCTACGATATTGCAAAGCAAATTGCAAAATCATCCCAATTCATTTAGCAATTCCCTCTCTGTCTTTAGTTCAATATATTGATGAAGTACCAACTTCCTCCTTACAACTAAGGCAAATGGAAATAATCAAGTTAGAAGAACAAAGAGAGCAGGCCAAAGGAACTCACGCTCATCATCAAGCAATAGTAAAATCCTCTTTTGATTCAAATATAATGCGCAGAAAAGATTTTCAAGTGGGAGATCTAGTTTTAAAATGGGACAAGGCTCATGAAAAAAAAGGAAAACAGACTAAATTTCAACAAATGTAGCTTGGTCCTTTTCAGATTGTATAAATCATAGGTCTGTGCACTTTTATGTTGCGGGATTTAATAGGGAAAAGAGATTACTCACCTGTTAATGGCCAGATCCTTAAGAAATATTTTCCTTAGAAGATTATTCTTCTGTTTTGTAAACTAGTTTTTTAATTTTTATTTATTTATTTTTAATAAAACCAGGTGTGAATGGTTACATTAGGAATTTACCAAAAAGATACCAATTCTCTTTCAGATTTTGATTTTTTTCTTCTATAAATAGTAAATATTTTGGAAAGTTGATCTTTATTATTGGAAGATACAGTTAAAGACTCTAGCCTAGATATGACACTCGTTTCAACTTCATAAAATTTGATGAAAGCAACCTTTAGTGAGAAATCTCTTTATATCAGTGCAATGAAAGGTATCAATAACAAAATAAAGATTCTTTGTAGAACAGCTCCTTCCAAAAACTCTACTATTGTCATCCAGAGCTATCTTAAGGAGACAATGACTTCCTCCCTACTAAGGAAATCACAAATTTTAGAGGAATAATTCAAGGATACACTTTATCTTAAAGAGTAAGAGGTCTGATCATGAGCCGGCTTATCATAATCACAGATATTATAACTTGCTGACTTTGCCAAAACTGCATACCACAACAGGGCAATGACTTAAGATTGTTCCAATCAAAAGGCAAGGGGTCTCATCATGAGCTAGCTTGTTCAGTAAGTTGTAAATCAAGTGAATGACTATGGCATAAATTGGCCATCAAACCAAGACATTATTCTTTAAGAATAAAAGAAAATCAAATGCAATAAGTGTTGATGTTGATTCTTCTTTGAGAATTGTAGGTTTCTTTACATAGGATTCAGGATCATTGCTGGGTAACAGGTAACCCTGTTGAGGCTATGAATGCCTGCTAGCAGCAGAGGCTCTACCTACGACAAATGAGCATATTTAAAACTGATTAACAGAGAATCCTTTGTTTTATCTTTATAATACCAAGTAATGGCTGATGTAAATACAAGAACTTGCTTGAGAAAGCAAATAATTAGAGTTGAAAATAGTTGAAACAAAATATCATTGACATGTTAAAACATAATGTACATTATCTTTCTATAATAAATTTTAATTTTCTAGAAACTTTTCTGTTTTGGAAGTATAGAAAATTCAAAAGAATGACAGAGATAACTGGTTCTTCCAAGTGAATCGCCAATTGTTG
>APFE030136950.1:107502-145581 GCA_000404065.3 Pinus taeda
TTACTCTATAGAGGCTACTCTACTTGTAGAAAGGAAAAGAAGACTGAAATGTAAAGTAAACCTAGCAAACCCTACTTAACCAACTAATCCTACTTTTTCAGAAAGAGAGATGAAAAACCATGAAATGAATGTCATTACCTACTCAAGAAGTAAACAACATCTACTCAAGCTATTTCTAGAAGTAAATGATAAAAAAAACATCTTTTTTGTTTTTTATGTATTTTTATGTGAAATTATCATGCATGTAATTTATTTGATTGTGAATGTGGCAGTGATTTGGTGACAGTGGAGGGCAGTTTTGGGACTTGAGAAGATGTAGGATGGTGTGTATGGGCCCTAGGAGGTCTTAGGTAGCCTTCTGGAGGCTTTTCTTGCAATCAAACCTCAAAAAGAAGCGTATAAGAATATCTACAGGAGGCTACAGGGGATCTACAGAAGGTCTACACGAGGATGTCAAGAGCAGTTTTGAAGGTAGGAAAGCGGGTCCAAAGGGTAGCAGAAGGCTAGGATGATGTGTTAAGGTTTCTAGGGTCTATCAAGAGTTATTAGGAGGGATAAATATGGTTGGATTTGTTCAAAGAAAGAGAGGAAAGTCTATGGAAAGTGCAAAAAACTAAGGTAGATTTGAAATGAACTCGGGGCGGCCTGTGGGGCATAAATCAAAGAGAGATTCTAATGGCTGATTGGCTAACTTGTTGTGAGAATAGATTTGCTACCAGATAATTGAGAATCAAACAATGAGATTAAGAAAGTGAGGAAACTAAGTACATAAAAAAAATAGAATTTGGCATCAAGCTAATCTAGATTATGAGCTATGGAAATAAATGTTGAAAAATGCTATAATGAGAGAAAGCATGGAAGGAAACTTATTGCAAGATAGAAATGAGCATGGTGAAAGAGATCTAAAGAAAAGCATTAACCTTCTAACAAACTACAACACTAGAAATCCTATGGAGAAGGAAAATCTATGTTTTTGTGGCAATAAGAGGGTCTTGGCCTCAGTTCATTGTCTCAAAGGGAGGAAAGGAGGTCAAGGCTCTATTGATAGTCTTTCTATATCTTCTTCATATCATTGTTCAACCTACTATAGAAAACTCAAATGGAGGTCTCTGCAACAACAATTTGACTAACTCCCTAATAAGGCCCTAGGCTTCTCTACTTATACAGCTAAAGCTCCCAACAACTTCCTTAAAATCAGGGAGGCTTGCCTCCCAAAACTTGAGGTAAACAGAAGTTATCCTCCACTTGCTCAGCTGCCTCCTAGTGCATTGATGTGGTTGTTTGTGCTCCAAGCTGCATGATGGAGAATTCGAAGTGGGGAATCATAAATGAGGAGGATACCCTCCTATAATTCCTCTCCCTTGTCTACTTTGAGTTATTGCTGCTAGTTGTCCATTAAATCTTTGACTTTATCTCCAAAATTGAACAAAAATCTGCATTAAACACATATTAGACTCCATGGCATAATGACCAACCCAACTCACTCCATAAGAATAAATATAATAAAAAAACATGTAGTAAGCTAAGAGAATGGTTGATTAAACTATGTTATGTGGCAAAATGAGCCCATATAATTACCCATTTATGGGGATCATCAATATTTTGCTTATATGTTTACATGTTTATTGTTTACTCATATGCTTCTAACATATTGTGAGTTGCTGCAATAATAAGTGTGTGTTTCAGTAAAGTAATGAAAGGAAACAATCATATATAGATCACACTACTGATTCACCCCCCCTCAATAGTGCTCAAAGGTTTCCAACAATCATTACACCAACAACTCCTTATTCGTACGACAATGTTTTTACACTGGGATGTCCTCCTTCCAACATTGGTTACAATCTTATTAATAGCCATGCTTTTTGGAGTTCCTTTGTGCATGGGAATAATCTGCCTTGGGGTCATAATCCTTTCACCACATCTACTAGTCTAGGGGTTCAATTCCCTAAGTTGACCTATCTTTTTCGTAAAACTATTCTTCCATTAAAATTTCTAAATGGGGACCATAAGGTTTGTTGAGGATTCCATTTATACCTAGTAATCCAATCAACCAACATTAGATTCCATTTCTAGCATTACTTGATTTGTTATATTTGGAAAAACTTATGAATGAACCCATATTCCATGATCAAGTGGCCACCTATGATAGCTAAATTACCATAAGATATTCCTAATTTCAAAGGGGAGCGAGGACAATACCTGACCACAAATATCACCACCTACCATCTTTGGTGCTTTTAAAATTCTTTGGTGGATGATTTTATGTAATTTCATATTTTCCAATATGGCTTAATTGAGAATGCTACAAAATGGTATATAAAACTTGATTGTGAATCCTATACTGACTATGTTTCCTTAGCATGAAAATTCTTGATTCATTTCCAATTACCTTCATGAAAAGAGATTGAAACCTCTACTACTATTTCTAATTATATACATTAGTGGAGGCAATGGAAGAAGTTATTTAGGGCCAAGCTTCCTAAACAATTTCTCAAAGATTAGTTTACTTGATCCTTGCTCCCACCTATAGTGAAGGATGTCACCATGACTAGGGTAGTTATTGTGTAATAGGCCATTCTATGTGCATAATACCTTGATCTAATTTGTTCTTACTCAAGAAAATTATATGATATTATCTCTAATTATCCTCAACCTCACTTCATTTGATCCACCATGACCTTGACCAGAACGAAATTCTGATGGTGTGATTGGTTCCATCTCTTCTAATGTTGTGAACTAGTTATATCCTCAATTAAGGAAACTCATTGTTACTTCCCAAGCCTTGTAAAGTTTTCCTAGTTCTCAATAAGAATCATCTTCTAAGAAAACCATCGAGGTTCATATGGTTTATTCTATGCAACCTAAGAATCCTTAGCAACCTAGTGGGAAAAATAAAAATAACAAGCAGAAGAATAATTTTAAACCTTCTTAGAGGACCCAAATAAAACAACTAAATTAGGTTGGGGGAAAGAACGAGAGACAACATAAGTTCAAATTCCCTTGCAATATTGGTTATGGGAATCACTTAAGTCATGAATTACCACATATGGATGAGGTTCATCATTTTCTTTTACAATCGACATACACTTAGTAGTTGGCCCTGTTGACACATCCATTCCATGCCTAACCACAATATAGAATAGTTTCACAAGCTCCTCCACCTCCATTTAGGGGTAATAGAGGAAAACAAAAATTTCCTTGAGGAAATGCACCTATCTTAGTAGATTAACTTGTTGAAAAACACAAATATTATGACACTCTAGATTCAAGTTTTTCATCTACCAGTCTGATCATCCCTACTACACCCAATGGACCACTCATGCTAGATAAGCCTTTGGGGCTAGTGTTTCATCCCCATAGGGGTGTTCTCCATAATCCCAGACACATTCCTACGACATGGTTACCCAACACTCGAAAATTAGTGAGGAGTTATCCCAAGGACCCTATGCCATGTTTACTTTGGAGGTTTTGTAAAGCTATTATATGCAACAAAAATCCTTGTTGACCTCTATGAGGTTGATCCCTCCACATAAATTTTGATAAAATTTGGTGTTTATGCTTCTTAATGTAGACTCTCTCAGTAGGTAGCATGTAGAAATTCCTTGTAGATAGAAGCTGCAAATTATAATATGCTAAAACAATTAACTTTAATCTACTCTACTCATCAGCTGAAACAATAAACGACTGATGAAATCACAAAGCATATAAGAGAAAGAATTAAATCACAGCTGACATAATAATTTTATGGGGAAAGCCATAGCTAAAAACCCATGTTATATGTATATTTAATTAATAAAAGAATATGAAAAGATTACAATGCTTTTCTCTACCCGAGCAACCTCTGCACAATCTCAATCTATCTCATTGCTTCACAAACTAGCTCCATCCATTATTTAGCCAAATTTGTTGCCTGCCAAGATCCTATTTCCTTGCATATCTTTGTAGGGAATTGGCCTATATTTAATTTGGAAATTCCTCATCCATCACTATGCAATCCATGATAGTCCTTCCTCTGATTTCATGCACCATCTATACAATTGAAATGATTATACAACTGATAGTACATTGTCCCTTAACTCCAATCTCAACTTGGTCTTTCTTTGATCTGACATGCATGAGTTAATTATGAGTGAATCTTGAGTTTATTGGTTAGGCAATGTTGGTTATACCCCACTATTACATCTCCCACTAATTCCTCCATTAGCTGGAACTAGTTTAACTAAATTTAACTTAGTTAAACTAAATTAAATAATTTAAACTCAAAAGAACTCAACTTGGGCCCCTAAAATATAGGAACCACTCTACATGACTCTAGATAGACTCCCAACTCAAATTAAATAAACCAACTAATTCAAATTATCTTAGTTAACTATTACAAGTTGCTATGAGAATTAGAATTACAATTTAATTCCTATTTTAATTCAAGGACAAATTAAATTAGGATTCTCTTGATGTTAATTTTAATATTTCTTATTGCTATTTTCGACACTTCCTCTCAACAAGAAAGGAATTAAACTATATCCCGATATCATACCTTTGGAATGTTCTGTATGAAACAATTGTAATTGTTTTTGTTGCTACTACAACATCTAGAACAAAAAATAATCCAAACAAAATAAATTGAATCAATTGTGTCTACAACTATCTACTGAGAAAGTTGTGTTGTTGCTCACTCTACTCCTGAGCCTCCTGCTTTGTTGTCAACATTTCTCTACACTCCTAAGTATTTAACTGATGTTGATCCTCCTGCTACTGAATACTGTGGTCCCCTGTAGCAAGGTAAGGAACCATGAGACAAAAAACACCTCAATTGATCCTACCCAATTTCTGAAACTCTTGGACTAAGGTTTCATATCGCCCCACCTCACAATTAGAGGTATGGTTGCATGTGCTCCTTGTAGCAACTTGGCTCAAACTTCCCCCCTATTGGAGGTCTCTGCTTGAGTGAATGTCTCCACTCAATATCCTCTATGCTTCTCCAATTGTGGTTTCTCCACAACTTGTTGAGGCTCCCTCAGAGGCTACTTTTGAGGTTGCATCTGAGGTTGCATGTTGAGAGGTAATTCATGCTCCCTCTTAACCATCAATTCTTTAACCTTTGCCTTGATCCTCAAGGATTTTCATGCATCTTGTACCTCAAGTGGATATAGGTTCTTGACTCATATATCGATATGTTTCACCTATCCCGTGGCGATGTGTCTACGGAAAACCTTTCCTTTGCTAAAAATCACATCATAGCCACAGTATTCCAATACCGCGATGGAAACAATACTATTATTTAGTATTGAAACATTCATCACATCTGTGAATCTAAGAGGGGATCCAGACTCCCTTGAGGTATTTCTCCTCCAAGTCACTAAAGAGATCTCTATTGCTCATCATATGGAATGAGGCACCGTTGTCGAGATATTGCATGCTTGCCATTATAGAGCTTTCCATGCATGCAATGAGAGTGAAATAAAGTTTGAATTGTGAAGCTAGAGCTTCACCTACTACTTCTACTGAAGGCTCATTCCTTCCTTCTCTCTTCAATGGGAATTTCATGGCATAGTTCCCGAACTTGTGACAGTGAAAAAACTTTATGTACAACAAGTCCTTCTTCTTACCACCCTCCTAGCCTTATGACTTCTTTCCCTTAGCTTTATTTTCTTTGTTAACTAGTGCAAAGTCCTCTTCCACTTCTTTTGATGAGGTCCCATCTCTCATGTTCCGTCAGATCTCTTCTTTTACCAAGTTAGACCACAATCGTTCCCACTCTAGTATCTTCTCCCTCCCATTAACTAAGTACTAGTAGTTGTGCTAGCTCTTGGGAATTCTTAGAAGTCCTAGACTCACCAGATCTTCTTTAGCAACAATAAAATTGACACTTCCAAGCTCCTCCCAACATTGGGTGAACTTGGTCAAGTACTTCGATATTAAGTCTCCCTTCTCCATCTTGGTCTTTCTGAGCTTGTTCTTTGGTGCTAGCTTCCTGTGGTCATCATTGTTTTGAAATAGGTCTTTCAAGGCCTTCCACATTGCCAATGGAGTTTCCTTACTGTGGAGATTCAAGATAGTATGATCTCAAACTCCTTCTTGGATAATCCTTCTCACCTTTTCCACAAACTTTCTCCACCTTTCCAAATCCTGAGCACCATTTGGCTTAGGAATATCTTTGTCTATGAATTCCTTAAGCCTATTGTCTTCCAACATTACCTCCATCCTATCCTTCCAAGCAATATAGTTCGAACTACCCTCAAGGGAATATTCGAGTCTCAATCCTTATAATGACATACTATTGGATCTTGAAGTATAATATTGAAAATTTGATTTCTCCTATAAAATACAAACTCGTATTCTCCTCTTCTATAGTGATTTCAGCATTGATACCATGTAGAAATTCCTTGTATATTCAAACTACGAATTGTAATATTGTAAAACAATTTACTTGAATCTACTCTACTCATCAATGACAACAATAAATGATCGATGAAATCATGAAACATATAAGCGAAAGAATTCAATCACACATGAAACAATACTTTTTTGGGGAAATCCACAACTGAAAACCCCTACTATGTATATATTGAATTAATAATAATATATGATAATATTATAATGCTTTTCTCAAGCATGAGTAAGCTCTGCACAATCTCAATCTATCTCACTACTTCACAAACTAGCTCCAACCAATACTTTGTGAAATCTTCTACCTTCCAAGATCCTATTTCTTTGCACAATTTCATAGGGAATTATCCCATATTTAATTGGGAAATTCCTCATCCATAACTACAAAATACATATTAGCCCTTCCTATGATTGCATGTACCATTTGTACAATTCATATGATTATACAACTAATAGTGCATTGTCCCTGAACTCCAATCTGAACTCAACCTTTCTCTAATCTGACATGCATGAGCTAATTATGCATGAATCTTGAGTTTACCAGTTGAGTAGTGCTGGTTACACCCCACTATGGTAGATTACACACCACTACTGGATCTCATACTAATTCCTCCATTAGTTGGAACTAGTTTAATTGAATTTAACTCAGTGAAACTGAATCGAATAATTACAACTCAAAAGAACTCAATCTAGGCCCCTAAAATTTAGTAACCACTCTACATTACTCTAGATAGGCTCCCAAACTAAATTAACTGATCCAACAAAGTTAAATTAAATTAGGATTTTTCTTAATGCTATTTTTAACATTTCTTATTTTCAGTATAGCATTCTAAATAACAATATCCATCTATAATCATGATGTGTGTCATACCCTTATAGATGAAGGGTATTCTACATGTTTTATTGCCAAATCATGCTGGAAATATCTTGGTTCTCTAACACTCAAAAGTTCAAGTACAATTATTTTAGCTTTCGATGGACATAGCTTTGTTCGTTAGAGTTTTCCTCCTACATTTTTCATTGAGTTAGGGGGGTGGGGGGAATTGTGATCGTATATGTTGAAGTTGTGGAAGCCCTATTCAATTATAACTCGATCCTTAGCTATAGTTGGTTTTATGCCATGACTATTAATGTGTTTTTTATGGTTGATGTACTTCACTTTCCTCATGATGCAATATTTTCACAAATCATCAACTTGAGTATTTTGTGTCAATGACCAGGTATACCATTATAATGGTCACTATGATGTTATATGTTAGAGATGATCCTCCCACTTATGAGGGTGTTGGTGTGGGACTCTTTAAAAGAATGTCCCTCACAGGAATTTTCCCTATACCCTTCCTTGATGTTCCATCTACTTTTTCTACCCCTATTCATATGTTGTCTTCTATCATGAGTGGATCTCATCGATTGCCTATCCCTTGGGTGGAACCTTCTCCTTCAAAAGTTGATCAATATGGTGATTTCATGCCTTTAAGTTTGGTTTAGATTTATTACCAACACATCTAGTCAACATATGAAACTTTTGACTTAGGTGACACCTTTAGTGAACCACTCAATAATTATCTTGTTCCCATTTGGGTAGTTGACCATTCATTGCTTCATGACTTTCATGATAATGGTATTCCTCCTGATGAGGAAATTATGGAATTCATGTTGGTATTTGATCATCCCTCAGGAGAACTGCATCATCAGTCATATTTCCTTTCTTGGTTAGACAAATTGGATGAGTCATCAAAAATCTTAGCTTCTTCTAGTCTTATTGAGTGGTCCTCGTCCCCCATCATGTTGTATGATGTCTTCTTAGAGGGGACCCTAATGAATATTTCAAATACTATACCCCTCAAAATTTCCAAAAGCTAGGTGTCATGGAAAACATTATTATTATAGCAATTTGTAGACCATGAGAATTGAAACTTACACTATCTTGTTCAAATATTTTTGCAATGTATTTGCTTTGCCTTATGATGAAATTTCTAGAATTGACCCTGGAATCATCAATAATTAAATTGAGATGTATGACAAATCTAATACATTTAGTCAAAGCCTCATGCCCTTCAACCCTCGTAGAGAAACTTCTATCAAAGAAAAGGTTCAAAAACACGTAGATGTTGGTTTCATTTATCTAGTACCCTCGACAAAATGGGTTTCTAATCCTATTTTGGTGACTAAGAAACATGAATCTATTAGGTTCTATGTTGATTATAGGGATTTGAATTAGGCTTGTCCAAAGGTTAATTATCCAACTTGTTTTGTCGATTATATTCAAGATTAATATGCCAAGAATTCTATATTTTCCTTTATGTATAGATTTTCTTGCTATAATCAAATCTATATCAAACATGAGGATAAATATAAAAATATATTTATTTTCACGTAGGGGATATTTGCTAATCAAAAACAATTTTTTTCTTAAAAATGCTAGTTCCACTTTCCAAAGGGCCAAGTCTTACACATTTCATGACATAAAACACATCATTGAGGTCTAACTAGATGAACTTATTACATCATGATCATCTAGCCCATCCTACATAAGCCTTTATTAAATGTCATCATTATTGAATTCGTTTAAACCCACATAAGCGTGTATTTTGTGTGGTATCTAGGAGGTTTCTAGGTTTCATCATCTCCAACAAAGGGATCAAACATGATTTCTCTAAGGTTGAGGCTATCATCAATTTTCATCCTCCACATATTTTTCACTATCTTAAATAACTTCAAGGGAATGCTAATTGTTTGTGTAGGTTTAATTCTAATTATGATGACATATAAATAGTTTTTATGCATATATTGAAAAGTGTTCCTTTCATATGCAACGATGATCTGATAATCACCCTATGAGTGCCATTAGTTAAAGATTTATTAAACTAAAGGTATTACAGACTCATGTGCTGGTGTTTGCGTTCTGTGTTATTGAAACAACGGATTGATCAGATTGCCAATACACAGAAAATAAGTGGAAAGATAGCAGAGAAATATAGTAAGCAACACAAAGGCACAAACAATTTTTAATAAGGAGTTCACCTATTCTCCAGGGCTACGTCTCCAGTCAAGCTTCAGTGGTGGCCTTGTTTTATTGTGTCTTGCAGCAGAGAAATTACAATACAGGGACTCAATATGAGTTCTCCTGAAGTATATTTTACTTGGTACGGTGGTTCTTGGATTCCCCAAGCCACTTAAAGTACATAGACTCTTTTTCTCCCTACCAACTCAGTGACTCTTGGTCTATAGTGGAAAGAGCCAAATGTGATGCTCAGTCCAGACAGATTCCTCTAGGGGAAGTCTTGAATCTTCAAGCTCTCTGGTGCTCGACGCTGCCTATGGTCAGTTTGGCCCTCTGTCTCCTCTACGTGGCTTTACTGTTCTCTGTATTCAGTCCCCCTCTCAGGGTTCACTTCTCATTGTCTCTCTCAGTCGCTTGGACTCTCCTTACTTCGGGTTCCCGATCCACTCCTCTCTTATTCGACTATCTCTGTTCATGGGTTTAGCCATTCAATCTCTATGCCTCTTCGATTCCTCTTCCACCTGCGTCGATTATCCTTCTACAGTTGTGCTTGGAGTTCCTTGTTTGGCGTCAACATGAACACTCGAGAAATGGCCACATGTCCCCATCAGAACATCATTAGCTTGCTCGTCGATTCATTTCTTCGGTTATGTCATGGATACCTTCTTTCTCCACCATGGTGGTCAAGCGAATTCCAAATCCCTTTAGAACGCAACTTAATTCCCTATCACTTATGCTTCTTTCTATCGAGCGCAATCTCAACCGCCTGATCTGGGCTCCTTAAGATCCGACGTCATATGCACGTCGAGCACGGTTAACTTGCTCGACCGATAACGAGCAATCAACAGCAGTTTTCTCTCTATTCCACCGCCACCTGTCGATTGGTGTATGGGATCGCTCCTCTCCTGTCCAAAAGCTCTTACCGTTCAAGGGCGCCCTGATCAAAATTGCAGGTTTCCAGGGCGCGGGTCCCGCCTTTGTACTTTAGCACTTTTACCTTTTTCCACTCGCGATCCTCTGGTTCCCCCACGTGACTGAGTGCTCGAGCTTTCCCATTTTGGCCCTATTCACCCAAAAATGCGCGATTAGAGCTAGGCGCTAATCGTGCATCAAAAATCACCTCATTTTCTCGATCTGGGGCTCCCAGGGGCTACTTTGGCTGCCTGTGCGGTCTCCATGGGCCTCGGTCAACACGCTTTGACCGAGGTCCTCGTCGTTCCATGTCAGCTGCCATGGCCACTAGTTCTAGGTGTTTTTTATGTTGTTTTGGATTTCATTAGAGAATTGTTCAACCTGATTCAGTCATGGCTCTTGGCAGTATTTCTATGGATCTGATCTGGATCATGGCCTTCCTACTGAAAAAGCTTTTGGACCACCAAAAGTTGGTTTTCTTCAAGCATCGACTAAGTGAGGAAATTGCTATCTCACCTGCCCAATCTCAATCCACTTCGCACTGCTCGGCCTCGAACCTTTAAGCCCAATCCTGAGGTATTCCACATGTCCACTGCATCGTCCTTACCTTCCTGTCCAACACTGTGTCTTCCCATGACTCATTAAGATATTTAGGTAGCAGGTCATCAATAGAAGGTAATTGACTCTGCTCTTCAAGGTCTTGAATCATTGAAGGTTCAAACAACCTCAAGCAATCTGCATTCATGACTGAGTAGATGTGCATGTAAGCTAGTAGATCAAGGCGAAAGGCATTTTCACCAATCTTCTCAAGTATCCTGAAGGGTCCATACCTGATAGGTTTTAGCTTTTTACCTTCACCTTGCATCCTATCCTTGATAATATATAGCCAGATTTGGTCTCCAACTTGAAAACTATGCTCCGTCCGATGCTTATCATCCCTAAACTTGTACTTGGCCTGGCTCTTTTCCAGCTGTTCTTGTACTGCCTGGTGTATCTCATAAATCTATTCAATGAACCTAGTTTCCTTGTCCACATCACTGTGTTCATCACCCATGGTATCTTTACCAAGGACAAAATCCAAAGGAGACCTTGGTATGAAACCCAAACAGGTCTCAAAAGGAGATCTCTGTGTAGAAGCGTGTTTGGCTCTATTGTAAGCATGTTGCACATAACACAAGTGTTCATCCCAAAGCTTAGGTTATTTGTTGCAATAACCTCTCAGTAACTGGATCACTGTCCTATTAACTACTTCTGTCTGGCCATCTGTTTGTGGATGAAAAGATGTACTTTTCTTTAATTTGGTGTCCATTAGTTCCCACAGACTTGACCAAAACTTCCCTACAAATTGGGTGTCTCGATCAGAAACAATAGAAGTGGGCAATCAAAAATGAACCCATACATGTTCAAAGAACAATTTTACAGTTTGTTCAGCTGTAATCTGTTTACTACAGGGCATCAAAATAGACATTTTGCTGAACCTATCCACAAAACCATATAGATAATAATGACCTTTCCTAGATTTAAGTAGTCCTCTAACAAATTCCATCGAAATGCTTTCCCAAGGGTGAGCAGGAACTGACAATGGAGTGTATAAGCCTAGTTTTTTGTTGCTGGGATTGCTTTTAGCACACATAGCACACCCCTTTACATATCTAGAAATTGTCTCACCCATTTTCGGCCAATAGCAGAACCTTTGCAGTTGTGCAACTGTTTTACTTACCCCAAAGTGACCTGATATCAGAAAATGTGGGCTTCCCTAATTATCCTTGCTCTCCCAATTTGTGGAATGCAGAGTTTCCCACAATGATATAAGAGTTGGTCCTTCACATGATAGTCCAATTCTTCTACTCTTTTGCCTTGACTCAAACTTGCATATACATCCTTAAAGTCCATGTCCTAAGCATATTGTTTTATGTAGCTTTCATGCAGCACAGAATTATGCTTGAGTATGGTAGATGCATTTATAATGGGTCTAGATAGCATGTCTGCAACCTTGTTATGGATGTCCTTTTTATATCTGATGACTAAATGAAACTGTTGTAGAAAACCCATCCATCTGTAGTGTCTTGATTGTTGCAACTTAGTTTGGGAGTCTAGGTATTGAAGTGGATGATGATCAATATGTATTACTGTTTCTTTTCCCATTAAGTAGTGTTTCCACCTTTCCACACTCTAAACTAATGCATATAATTCTTTATCATATGTAGGATAGTTAACTACTGCAGGATTAAAAGTCTCATAATGATAACATATGGGTTTATCATATTGTGTCAACACTGCTCCCATGGCATAGTCACTGGCATCAGTTTGGATCTCAAATGGTCTTTGTAGATCTGGCAGTGCTAGTACAAGTGTTGTACTAATTTTTTCTTTCAAGGTGTCGAAGGCTTTCTGTTTTTTGCCTCCCCACTGAAACACCTTGTTCAATCCTGTCAAAGCATGTAAGGGAGTTGCAATTGAGGAAAAACTGGAAATGAACTTCCTCCAATATTGTGATGCTACTAAGAAGCTTCGCACTTCTATAGTAGACTTGGGTTTAGGCCAGTCTACAATGACTGCCACTTTAGAGGGATCTATTTTCAATTCACCTCCCCCTACTATGTGACCCCAATAATTTAGAGAGGTTTTTCCAAATTCACGTTTGGAGAGTTTAACATAAAAAATTTCTCTTTTAAAAACATCTAATGTCTACTTAACATGCTTTAAATGTTCTTCCCACATTTTACTAAAAATCAAAATGTCATCCAGATATACAATAATGAAATCATCAAGAAAAGGTCTGAGTACATCATTCATTAATCTCATGAAAGTAGCAGGAGCATTAGTTAGGCAAAAAGGCATAACTAGCCCGTCATACAATCCCTGCTTTGTTTTGAAAGAAGTATTCCATGCATCTTGCTCTGCAACTCTAACCTGATGGTATCCACTGTACAAATCCAGATTGGTGAAATAAACATCTTCCTTCAATTGCTCTAAAAGATCATCTATGCGAGGAAGAGGATAATGATTTTCGATTGTTATCTTACAGTGCTTGGTAGTCAATGCACATTCTCCACGAACCATCTTTCTTTCTCACCAAAATGATTGGTGACCCACATGGTGATGTGCTAGGCCTGATGAACCCTTTCTCAAGCAACTCCTACCCCTGCTTCTTGATTTTAGCATTCTCTAAAGCGAACAACCTGTACATCCCAATGTTAGGCAAAGGAACATCTTGCTGCAAAATAATATCATGTACTATTCCCTTTTTCAGTGGTAGACCTTGAGGTTCTTGAAACAAGACACCATACTTTGAAACAATCTTTTCTATATTAGCTTGCTGATTAACATTACAGCCCTCAAATACATTGGTTTTATCAGGTGTCTTTTCCTTTACAACCATCAGTAAGAACTGTTTTCATGAATTTATCATTCTTTTCATCTGTCTTGAGTTTATGAGAGTATAATTATTCTTGAGCTTATGAGCTCTTACAAAGTATTCGATTCCATATTTAACAAGTAAATACTTGTTCTCAGCTCCATAGAAAATACCCTTTCTTTCATACAAGTAAGGACTTCCTAAAACAATTCCACATATATCCAAAGGAATTACATCTAACTCAACCTCATCTACAAATGCTAACCCAAAATAAAACTTGAGTTTGCACTATCTAGTCACTTGTAGTTGTGCTTTATCATTCAACCAACCTAATGGGTATGGCTTCTTATGAGGTGTAGTTTCTAATCCCAATTTCTTTATAATTGCTTCAGAAATTAGATTTACTTGTGAGCCACTATCAAACAAAGTATCAATCTTTTGGTTTTTGGAAACAACTCGAATATGGAAAAGCTCACATCTTTTTCTCTCATGTTCTTCATCAATAACAGATTGAGCAGAATTACTAGTAGATGCTTCAGAATTCTTACCTTTTATACCTGTGGCTGCAATGGTTGTTTCATCTCCCGAGTCTAACCCCAAATCTTTTTGAATAGCTGCAGCAGTCTTCTTCTTCTTGCCCTTAGACTTCTTAGGTCTCAGCTCTGGATGCAGAATCCAACAGTGCTCGTCATCATGCCCCTCCTTTTTATAGTGAGTGCATGAATTTTTGCCTTTTTGTGCATTGTTAGCCTTCCTTGCTTTCCACTTCTACTTTCTTTTCTTCTTGCTCTTGCTTACATTGGGTTGGGATGGTCCCCCAACTTCTGGATTTCCATTCTTTCCTCTAGCTTCTAGATGAGTAGCTTGTACAGATACCTCATCCATACTAGTGGGATTAAACATGAGGGTGGTATGCCTCATGTAGCTGTGTAGACCACCAATGTACTTCAAAAGAGTTTCTGGTGAGTCTAATGAGATAACCAACATCAATGCTCTCTTTGTGAACTCTTGAGTATACCCTTGCACACTTTTCCCTTTCAACTGCCGAAGAGTTTGCCAGCTCATCATGGCTTGTTGCATGTAGGCCAATGGATAGAACTGCTTTTTGATTGCAGCAACAAATTCACTCCAGACAGAGATGGTCTTACCATACTTCTTCATATTAGCTTGGGTTCTGCCTTCCCACCAAACCAAGGCAGTGCCTCCTAAGCGTAGGCTTGCCAGCTGAATCTTACTCTTATCCGAGTCTATGTTCTGTACTCTGCAATACACATCAATTTGTCTAATCCAATTGTCCAACTTTTCAACATTTAACTCTCCATAATATATAGGCAAATCAAATTTAACATCTAGTTTAATCAAAGATGCTTTCTTATTATGCACAGGGCTATTAGGAGGTGTAGGGAAGCTTTCTTCTTTTCCCTTTCCTTTTGAGTGGTCAAGGGAATGAGATTCATCTTTTTCTTTATCTTGTTTAGAGCCTGATGAATCTTCATCCTTATGCTTTCTAAAGTCCCTATACATTTCATCTACCATAGAATTTATAGCTAGGAAACTTTCTATTAATTGAGGGTCTGGCCCTATAGAACCTTCTTCTGACATTGTCTTCCGAGAATAGACTCTCCCAATTTCAGGATTAGTTTCCACCAACTCTCCTTCTCCTAATTTGAGCTTTGATCGAGTGAGCATTCACAGCTAAACCAACACAAGCTTGTCTAACCTTACAGCCTAGAGCTCTGATACCACTTGATCTGATAATCAACCTATGAGTGCCATCAGTTAAAGATTTATTAAACCAAAGGTATTACAAACTCATGTGCTGGTGTGTGTGTTTTGTGTTATTGAAACAACAGATCGATCAAATTGCGAATACATGGAAAATAAGTGGAAAGACAACAGAGAAACACAGTAAGCACACAAAGACACAATTTTTTTTTAATAAGGAGTTCGCCCTATTCTCCAGGGCCACGTCTCCGGTCCAGCGTCAGTGTTCGCCTTGTTTTATTGTGTCTTACAACAAAGAAATTACAATACAGGGACTCAATATGAGTTCTCCTAAAGTAGATTTTGCTTGGTAGGGTGGTTCTTGGATTCCCCAAGCCACTCGGAGTGCACAAACTCATTTCTCCCTACCAGCTCTGTGACCCTTGGTCTACAGTGGAAAGAGCCAAATGTGATGCTCAGTCTGGACAGATTCCTCTATGGGAAGGCTTGAATCTTCAAGCTCTCTGGTGCTCGACGTTGCCTGTGGTCAGCTCGACCCTTTGTCTCCTCTGCCTCGCTTTACTTTTCTCTGTGTTCAGTCCCCCTCTCAGGGTTCACTGTTCACTGTCTCTCTTGGTCGCTTGGACTCCTCTTAATTCGGGTTCCCAATCAACTCTTGTCCATTCAACTGTCTCTGTTCATGGCTTTAGCCATTCGATCTCTATGCCTGTTCGGTTCCTCTCCCGCCTGCGTCGATTCTCCTTCCACAGCTGTGCTTGGAGTTCCTTGTTCGACATCAGCATGAACGCCCAAGGAAGTGGCCCCGTGTCCCCATTGGAACAGCTCCAGCCTACTCATCGATTCATTTCTTCGGTTATGTCGTGGATACGTTCTTTCTCCATGGTGGTGGTCAAACGGATTCAAAATCCCTTTAGAACGCGGCTTAATTCCCTGTCGATTCCGCTTCTTTCTATCGGGTACAATTTCAACCGTCCGATCTGGGCTCCTCAAGATCCGATCTGGGCTCCTCAAGATTCCGCTTCTTTCTCTCTCCTCCGCCGCCACGCATCGATCGGTGTATGGGATCACTCTGCTCCTATCCAAAACCTCTTACTGTTTAAGGGTACCTCGATCAAAACCATCGGTTTCCAGGGTGCGGGTCCTACCTTTATACTTTAACACTTTTACCTTTTTCCACCTGCGGTCCTCTGGTTCCCCACGTGACTGGGTGCTCAGGCTTTCCCATTTTGGCCTTGTTCACCCAGCGATGTGTGATTAGCGTTAGGTGCTAGTGCTAATCGCGCATCGAAAATCACCTTTTTTTCCCAATCTGGGTCTCCCAGGGGCTACTTTGGCTGCCAGTGCGGTCTCCATGGGCCCCGGTCAGCGCGCTTTGACCGAGGTCCTCGTCGTTCCACGTTAGCTGCCATGGCCACTGGTTCCAGGTGTTTTTGATGCTGTTTTGGATTTCATTAGAGATTTGTTCGACCTGATTTAGTCATGGCTCTTAACAGTCTTTCTATGGATCCGATTCGGATCAACCACAATCCATGGTAATCAAATAGTTTAATCTTGGTTATTCCATGTTTTGAATTTCATGCTTAGAGATAGAGAACAAAATCTGACCAAACTATTTAATCTTGGTAGATAAGTAGATAGGTAGAGTGAATAAGAGGAGCTCAACAGTTTAATCTGAGCCCTTGGATGTAATAAGGATAAACTTAGACAGATTTCCATTGTAAAAGAAAAGAAAAGGTTTTAATAAGGGTTTGCCAGTTTAAGTGCACCCTAATAAAAGAAGAAAAAATGGTAGGATAAGTAGGTAGGGTAAGTAGATGAATGGTTGCAGAATTATGTATGATGAATGATTATCCAGATATCAAGTCATATACTTTCATCATCAAAATCACTTCAAGATATGGATGACAATGTAGACGTTTACATCATAGACAAAAGTCAAACTAATTAACCTCCTCACTCATGTTTTCCCTAAATTTTATTAATTTCCCATAAGTACTAAAGGCACCAACAACCTGAAAGTTAAAGGGGCTCAGAGCATTTCTCTGACTTCTGGAGAGCCCAGACCCTCGCCCTAATAACTTGTAAGGCCTAAGTGCTAAAGCCCCTTCATCAAAATTCACCCCTTCCATAATTCGTTCATTCCCTTCAAATACTTTCCCAAGGTAAAATCACTCTTTACTTGGGAAAAATTAATGGTTCCTAAAAAAAACCCCCCCAAACACATTTTAGCCTAAGTCATAATGTTGGATGATGAATGCATTTTCGGAAACATTTACTTAGCACATTTTCTTTTCCCATGGTCATATTAACTTTTAATTCTTATTATTTATTTAACTCCCGAAACAAATTACCCTTTCCCGTATTATTAATAAAAATCCCAAAATAAATAAATATCTTGTCCTGATGGTTTGGAAAATAAACCATAATAAAGTTGATTAAGTTGGATTAATTAATCGAACCGCGATTAATTAAGAGCCAAAACCCCCGACGTGTTAAAAAGGGATTAATTAGTCACCTGGATTAATTAATAGCCTCTCCGCCAATACAATCATCCCCGATATAATTAAAGTCATTTAATTATGTTGATTATGCCATCGGCCCCCCTCCATTAACTCCCTAACACTTTCCGCTGTCGACTACCGTTCGATCTGCCTTTCCTCATCCAACGACTCTCACTCATACCGCGTGGGCCTTTTGGTTGAACATTAACCACCTAATACAAGTTGTTTTGAATTTTCACTGATGCTACGTGTCATTCAATTTGTGGAATCGCGCGACCCTCTGCCAAAACCACCAACTTCCCAAAAGCAGTGCGATCGATCTCGCTTATCACCTCCACTAAACGACAAAGTGTCCCATCGGTTAGTTGACGCCAACTATCATTTTCCCATTCACCCACCAAAAGTCATTGACTTTGTGCATAAAACGAAAATACTCATTGTTTTCCCTTTTTACCGAGAAAAGAAACTTCTGCCTTCCATGCACGCACAGAGTACGACGAGACCAACAACTTACTCCCAACCGCCAACCACCATTAGTCCCTGAACTCCAGGCCACTGCAGACTACTGTGCGCACCCAGCAAAGCATTCACTAAAGCCATTAATGACCCTCCCTATCAACCCAACGTTTTCCTAACAGTTTGTTTTGTTTTACAGGCGATAAAAAGACCACAACCTTGGATAAACAATCTTAATACTAGTCATAAGACCTGTTTACTCTGAGATTGTTATCAAGTCTATTCAAATAGAGATGGAAAATAAAACATACAGTTAAAAAGACAAGCAGAGGAAACATGAAATTAAATGATTTACTGTTGAAACAGACAATAAAAACCTAAAATATACAATGAATGTAAAAGGACACAGTAAAGAATAGTCAAAGTGCATCAGGGTTAAAGAGTATCAGATTGAAGATCAAGTCAAGTAAATCAGCAAGCATGAAGATAAACAATAGGGCAGACAGTTACAAAGCATAGCATACAGATTCATGTCAAAGTGAAGATAAATGAAAAACAAAACGGTAAAAGTAAAACAGTAAAACAAAACTTGGATGCAGTAAGGGTTAAACAAAGTTGAAAACACTTTCACCAGCAACAATGAAGTTTACCCAAAGTAAAAGAGAAAAACAGTTAAAAGAAATTCAAGGTTAAAAAATGAAATCAGAGTAGAAATGGTACATTCTTCAGAAATTTCCTGTTTAAGTCATAGTTTTTCAAAAACTATTATGACCAATCCAAGATATATTTTGAAAAACTGGAGGAGGTTTGTGTTCCTAAAAGGCTAATCTACAAAAACCTCTCTCACGTTTTACACATGTATTAACAAAAGGGAAATAAGTGCATGTCTTCACAGTCTATTTTTTAGTTTGTGCAAAGTCTTGTTTTTGACATATTTTTGTAGAGAATATTGTGAACAGTTGGAGCTGAATTTTGGGAAACTGAGAGATATTTATCTCAAAAACATTCTTATCTACAATAGCCTCTTTCAATTTTTACATATCTATCTCAGATTGAGATATACAAGTATATCATTGGACCCTAAGTTTGCAGAATTTCTGGGGCAGAATGCACAAAGGTAGGATGCAGTTAGTGACTGGGATGCCTCATCATCAACTAAGAGTTGCTATCAAATTTGAATTTCTCTTCTTTGTCACCATAAATCCATAAAAGTAGTGCCAAATAGGTTCATTAGTTTTGAATGTCCTTTATTTAAGTTATATTATTGTAAAACAATTTGAGATATTTGTAAACCAATCTTGATATTTTTTCAAGATATTTCAGTTTAGAATTTGTATAAATACTTCTTTATTTGAAGTATTTTGGGTGGATTCTATAATATTTATGTAACTCTACACTATCAAGCGAAGAAAACTTTTGTACTCAAGTCTGGATTTTTGTTGGAAAAGGAATAAAAGTTGAGGACATTTCATTAGATTCATGTGCAGTCTAATAGCAAATAAGTATTCTATCCTTGTGATTTATGTGTTTTCTACATGTTTTAATGTTTCATTCATCTCAAAACTAAATGGTAAAATAGTCAAAGTATATCAGAATTAGCTTCATTTCTCTCTGCTATCAACAGTATGCCATTTACATGTTTTCTTCTAAACTATTTCAGTAAAGGAATTCTTAATTGCTCCTCTATCCCTATAGTTTTCTTTAATAAGTCCCTGGTATAAGATTCTCAATTGCCTTATGCTGGTTGATCTATCTTCCCCTCTTCTTTCTAATCTTAACTTGAGGATTCTTAATTGCCCTTTTGTTTTGAACATAAATATCATCCATTTAAGCCCTGAATTTGCTTTTACTCTGTTATCATGCCTGTTGAAATCCCACCTCAACAATTTGACTTGATCCAGTGAATTCTCCCAGATTGACTCCATAGCCCACTGGCCTGAAGCCTAGTTTGCCCATTTGTTTTAGAATTCCACCAATCTCAAACAAAACAACCTTGAACATTTATAACTAGCCTAAAATCTTTTCAAATAAAGCTAAATCATAAAGAGAGAGCCCTCTCTGAGTACATATTGGCTAGATTATGTACTTAAAAGATTGGTTTGTGGTTACCTCAGACCCCTTTCCTTCTTTCAATAACTTCTAAGGAAAATCTGAGTGATAACAATGGGAAGTCTATGGTACTTAGACAGTGGAGCTTCATTCCACATCACTGGCGACAAAGAGTTATTCAGTGACCTGGAGGAGAAATATCTCCAGATGCATATTGAGATGGGCGACGACAGGAAGTATATTGTTACTGGATTTGGCATGATTACTTTTCAGAGGGAGCATGGGGCTCCACTCACATTGAAGAATGTTATGTATGTGCTGAGGCTGAAGAAGAAATTGGTATCTATTGCCATGCTTGAGGATAGAGGTTATGATGTGATCTTCTCAAAAGGAAAGGCGTTCCTTTGACACATAGCCATAGGTTAGTTAAAGAAGATAGGTATTCGGGTGAAGAATCTCTATAAGATGGAGGTAGATAAGTGTGTTTCTTTGAGCACAAATGTAGTAAGGGTGCAGAGTCGAGACATTGATGAGTTGTGGCAGAGGCGATTAGGCCACTTGCATCATGGGGCTTTGAAGATATTGTAGCAGATCTCTACTGGTCTTCCCAAAGGTACACTTGAGCAAGTTCATACATGCAAGGGGTGTACTTTGGGAAAATACACCAAGTGTTCCTTTTGTTAAGAAATTTACTACATAACATAAATAATTATTGAGAGGAATAAATATAAAAATAACCAACGACAACCATAAACACATAAACACATAAACACATAAACACAAATTTTTATCCAGGAAAACCCCAAATTTGGGGAAAAACCCAACCTAATAAGATCTCATTAGCATTGGCCAAAACCCTGACCAATCCGACCAAGTGAGCCTTCACTGCTCACCTCTAGGTCTTTGACCATCATCGCTGATCCAGATCCATACCAAATCTAAATTCAATTATCTCTTTAACCATTTTCAACGGTGATCTCAGGAGTAATAAAAACAAACTTCTACGCTGATCCTTTTATCCATTGGGCTAAAATAAATCATTCACTGAAGGCGTACATTAGAAGCCCAAACCCTCAACCATGGCTCTGATACTAGTTGGTATAAAATTATATATTACAGAGCAATGGAACACATAAAATATTGCAGAAATGTAAACATAGAAAACACATAAAACAAGAGAGACACAGATATACGTGGTTCACCCAGTTTGGGCTACGTCCACCCCAAACAACAAGTCCTTCCTTTCTATTATCCAGCAAAAGGAAGAGACACAACCTACAACAGATCTTCGACCATCATCACTGATCTAGATCCATACCAAATCTGAATTCAATTATCTTTTTAACCATTTTCAATGGTGATCTTAGGAGCAATAAGAACAAACTTCTGTGCTGATCCTTTTATCCATTGGGCTAAAATAAATCCTTCACTAAAGGCGTACATTAGAAGCCCAAACCCTCAACCACGACTCTGATACCAGTTATTATAAAATTTTATATTACGAAGCAATGGAACACATAAAATATTGTAGAAATATAAACACAGAAAACACATAAAACAAGAGAGACATAGATATACGTGGTTCACCCAGTTTGGGCTATTTCCACCTCGAACAGCCAGTCCTTCCTTTCTATTATCCAACAAAATGAAGAGACACAACCTACAACAGATGCGCTGTAATATCCTCTGTTTTCTCTCACAGTTTCACCACTCTGTTTCTCGCTCGAAGAATACACATATATTACACAGACTCAATACAATGCCCTCATACAAAGAGAGGGGTTTCCTTCTAGGGAAAAAAACCCTAAACTAAACATAAGTTCTACTGTCAGATCATCCGCCTAATGAATGGCCCAGATTGACTAGAAATTACTATACTTTTACAAGGCAATTTTACATTTGTTTTTAGCTTCAGGGGCGCTGCCCCCGAGCCCCCGGACATTTACAGACCACCAATGTCTCTGCTTGCACATCTACACTTCATTTATGACCCTCTCGGACCAGCGTCTTATTACTGCTGATCACTAAGTCTCGGCAGTGTCACCACTATTATTCTCTTTCTCCATCAAGAAACACTCCATCGAGTTCCCATGGAATATGTTATCACCAAAGCCACATGCTGCACAAAAGAAAAAACTTCTTTTAATCATGTCATTTCTTAAATCTTGGACATTTTCCGAGTCTTTCATTCTTGGCCATCACCGCCTTTGACAACGTCTGTTCTCAGCCTTACTTCTCTTCAAGAATACACTCATCTTCTATCAAAACCACATTTCTGGCATTCAGCATGAGAATTCCAGCAGTGCCATCGACGCCACCAATTTATTTTCTTTATTCATGCTTGGCTCTACGTGGGCGGGGTGGAAGGGCGATTGGGACTTGAAGAAGATGAGGGATCTTTGACAAAAGGAGGCAGCCCACCGATCTAATCCACAGATCCACATTAGCCTTGACCAGATCCGACTTCTTTTCATATGCAAATACATTGACAATCAAACTCTACATAGCAGATCTGTTCTCTTCTCATGCAAATTTATCTATCCACCAGGTCTTACATTACAATGAAGTCCTTCCAGCCTTCTGTAAGCTCCATTACATATAATACCACGGGTAGAATACTATGGGTGCACAATACCATGTGCCCCAAAACCATCACTTATTTAACTTGGTCAACTTTGACTCTATCCCGAGTCAAGTTTACCTAACACCTTTCACGATAGAGACAGTCGAGAAGAAGCTATTCTAGAGCAAGTCCATTCAGATGTGTGTGGACAATTTTCGAGAGCATCCAAGGCCAAACACAGGTATTATTTTATATTTGTTGATGATTTTTCTGGAAAATGTTGGATATTTTTCCTGCAGAAAAAGGATCAACCTTTCACAAAGTTTTGTGATTTTAAAGCATTGGTGGAGAAAGAGTTGGGCGAGAAGGTTAAATCTCAACAGAGTGATAACAGTGGTGAGTATGTCTCAAACGAGTTTAAGAACTTCTGTGCAGCAGAAGGGATTAAATGGGAGTTGACGACACCCCATAACCATAAGCATAATGGGGTGGCCAAGAGGAAGAACAAAAACATAGTAGGGGAAACAAGGGTGATTTTACATGATCAGGGCCTACCACTACACTTTTGGGTTGAGGCATGCAACACAATGGTTTATGTTCAGAACCATAGCCCACATCAGACACTTGAGATGAAGACACTCGAGGAGGCTTATTCCGGTAAGAGCGCAGATGTTGGTCACTTCAGGATTTTTGGGTCATCGGTATATTTCCATGTGACTAAGGATGCATGGAAGAAGCTTGAGCAGATAATAGAGTTGGAGATATTTGTGGGGTACAATGATACACCTCACAACTATCAGATGTACTTTCTAGCTAGCAGGATGACAATGATTCGTAGGGATGCCATATTCAATGATGAGAAGGCCATGCGAGTTTCCATTGAGAGGCAGATTAAGCTACATGCTGATGAGGAGTTCTTAGCTCCTAAGGTTGAGGAGCCTCTGATTGATGTGGAGCAACCACATGCAAAGGGTCTGGGAGTGGAGACATCCACTTAGGCAGAGTCTTCTGAAGAGGGAAGAAAGTGCACTAGAGAGGCTGACAACTTGTTGGATGATGCACGAGAGAATGTGGGAGCACCCACTTCTCAGCATAGGTAGAGGAGGTTACCTGAGAGGTACACTGGATACATGGATCTTATGGGCGAATGTGTTGGGACAGAGCCATCTTCCTTTAAGGAAGCAGTACAACAGTTGGATTGGGTTGATGCCATGGTGGAGGAGTATAACTCCATGGTTCGTAACAGTGTTTGGGATGTGATCCCGAAGTTAGAGGACAAGTTAGTGGTGAGCTCCCG
Organism: Pinus taeda; assembly: GCA_000404065.3. Taxonomy (NCBI): domain Eukaryota; kingdom Viridiplantae; phylum Streptophyta; class Pinopsida; order Pinales; family Pinaceae; genus Pinus; species Pinus taeda. The sequence continues at coordinate 131,758 of APFE030136950.1, forward strand.
TTTGATTTACAAGGTAAATCAAGCTGCAGATGGTAGCGTGGAGAAGCATAAGGCTAGATTTGTGGCCCGTGACTTTTCACAGGTAGAGGGGATTGACTATGATGAGACCTTTGCTCCTATTGCAAGGTACTCGTCGATCAGATGTATATTGGTAATATCATCATAGATGGGTTGGAAGTTAGATCAGATTGATGTGAAGTCAACCTTCCTTAATGGCATGATTGAGGAAGAAGTGTACATAGAGCATCATGAAGGTTTTGAAACCTTTGACCGTGAGTCACATGTGTGCTAGCTCAAGAGAGCGTTGTATGGGATGAAGCAAACACCCCTTGCTTGGTACACTAGGATAGATAACTACTTCACCGTGTTGGGCTTTGCGAAGAGTGAAGCGGATGAAAACCTGTACCACACAGTGGTGCAAGGTAAGTTGTTGATCATTGTACTTTATGTTGATGATCTCATACTGACATGTGATGATCAAATGATGAAGTCTTGCAAGGAGGACCTTTCAAGAGAGTTTGAGATAAAGGACATGGGGCTCATGCATTACTTTCTTGGCATGGAGGTATGACAGGGAGATGGGGAGTTGTTTGTGTCTCAGGGCAAGTATGCCAATGAGATACTCAGAAGATTACACATGGACAAAAACAAACCCATGGAGAATCCTCTAGCAGGTAACTGGAGGAAGGAGGATGCTACTTTGGGAGAAGTAGTTGAAGCTACTATTTACAGGCAACTTGTGGGTTCACTCATGTACTTGTTGGACACACGACGAGATATGTGTTATGTAGTTAATCAACTTAGTCAAGCGATGGTTAGGCCTACCAAGCTATATTGGAAGGCGATAAAGCATGTGTTCAGATACCTCAGGGGCACTTCTCAGTATGGATTATGGTACATACATATAGAGGGAGTGAAAATTCAAGGCTTAATCGATGCACATTAGGCAGGGAGCACATTAAGATGGATCTTCAATATTGGGTCAGCGACAGTTTCTTGGTACAACAGGATAAAGAGATCGGTTGCAGTTAGTTCAACATAGGAAGAGTACATGGCTACGAGTGAGGCAGCATGTGAGGCCATCTGGATGAGGAAGATCCTGGTTGGTTTGTTTGGTCAGCAGATGGATCCAACTGTGATTTACTACGATAATCAGAGTTGTATCAAACTCTCTGAAAATCCAGCTTTTCATGATCGGTCCAAGAATATTGATAGATGATATCATCATCTCAGAGATTGTGTATTGAGGCAGATTATGTTGTTAGAGTACATTCCCATGGAGGAAAAAGATGCTGACATTTTGACAAAGGCATTGTCAAGATGTAAATTCGAGTTTCATAGAGACAGGGTCAGGGTAGCTGATAATCCCTTTCTTGTTGAGAGGGAGTGTTGAGAAATGGAAACAAGAAATTCCAGTTTAATTTGTCCTTGAATTAAACTGAGAATTAAAATCTAATTCTATTCTCATAGTAACTTGTAAATAGTTAATTAAGTTTAATTAAATTAATTAGCTTAGGAATTTCGAGTTGGAAGTCTTTTTGTAGTCATGTATATGTTCTCCCTAAATTTTAGGGGTCCAATATGAGTTTAAATTGAGTTGGAAATTAGATCACTCAATTTATTGAGTTAAGTTCAGTTAAATTACTTCCAAATTGTTTTTGGAACTAATAGAGGACTAAAAGACAATTAGTGAACTAGTGCATCCACTAGTGCTACTCCAGTTAACTGAAGATCCCCTCATGAGAAACTCATGCATGTCAGTTCAAAGAAAGACCCAGTTGAGACTAGAGTGCAGGGACAATGTACTATCAATGGTATTATTTATTGGTGTGTAAATATGATGCATGCATCAGAGATTGATCCTATGTTTAGATTGCACAATTTTGGATGCATGAATTCCCTTTAAATATGGGTTATTCATCCTAGGAATTACTCAAAGAATTAGAAGCTTGAAGGCTTAGAAATTTGGGTAAGTATTGGCCAAAGGAAGTCATTAGGCGGAGGATAGGAAATACTTATGTAGGTTAATTTCAAGGTTGGGCATAGCATATTGTATTCATCCAAATTCTTTGACCAAGGACGCAAGATATTAGGGGCTTGGAGAGCTACAAAATTGGATAAGTGTTGGCCAAGAGCTTGCTTGTGAGTTGAGAGAGTTGTGCACACTTGTGCGGAATTCTTTTAGTGAGAACAAGCTTTGTATCTTCACTCATATTTCTAATATATGCAATACATATAGTGGGGTTTTGAGCAGTGGCTTTCCCCATATACATCTTGTGTTATGTGCCATTAATTTATCTTCTTCTTGTCCATATTGTTTTCATCGATCTATTGGCTTTCGCTGGTTGAAAGTAGAAGTAGATTCGTGTCTCGTGCTTTAGTAAATTGCACGAGCTTGTGAATCTACAGTATTTTCTATACAGTATCGGAGTTGAGAATAGTATAGTAGAGGAGATTTTGAAGTTTTGAGTTTTGGGTTACAGGTAAAATTCGAATTTGCAATACATACTCCAGGATCAATACATGTCATTCTACACTTTGCGGCTTGAGTATGCCTTGGAAGGAAACATGAATTTTATAACTTGGAGGGACAAAATGGAGGCTTTCTAGAGGATAATGGCTTGAAGGAATTCGTTAATCAAGAAATTCCTAAGCCAACAACATTGACTGCAAGAATTTGACTGAATGGAAGAAGTGTGTGGCGAAGGCAAGGCAGAGAATCCTTGAGGGATTTTGAGACCACATTGTCTCGAGTCTCCATGGAAAGGAAAATTCGTATGGTATGTGGAATGCATTGACGAACTTGTATCAGAACAACAACGACCAAAGGAAATTGGCACTGAAGGACAAACTTTAAAAAATCAAAATGGAGAAAGGCGAGATGATTCCAAAATACTTGACCAAGTTCACTTAATGTCGTGATGAACTTGGAAGTGTTGGAATCACAACTGCCAAGGTTGATATGGTGATTCTTGCTCTTCTAGGACTCCCAAAGTATTGGCATAGTTATCAGGACTCTGTCAATGATTAGGAGAAGCTGCCGGATTGGGAACGATTGTCGTCGGATTTGATGTGGGAGGAGATTAGGAGGAACACTAAGGATGGTTCTTCATCAAAGACTAATGATGAAGAGAATTATGCCTTAGTGCTTAAGGCGAAGAGGGGGAAAGGGAAATCTTCCCATTCTAAATCAGATTCTTATAATGGAGGTAAGAAGAAAGACATGATGAAAGTTAAGTGCTTTCATTTTCATGAGCTGGGCCATTTTGCTACAAGTTGTCCACTCAATAATTCCAAGAAGAAGTCCTCAGGAGGAGCGACGGGTGAGGCTTTGGCCTCTCAATTCAAATTGGAATTTTCCCTCATTGCATGCATGGTTTCATCAATGATGGGAAGTGAATGGTACTTAGACAGTGGAGCATCATCCCACATGACTGCTGACAAAGAGTTATTTAGTGACCTGGAGGAGAAAGATCTCCAGATGCATATTGTTAGTGTCCGTCAGTCCTGCGAGTCACCAGTGATCAAATATTCTCTTACAAGGTTTTTGTTAGGGTATTAAGTCAAATTTTTATCATTTCATTAGGTTTTCAAAATAAAATTTGGGTCACTAGCTAATGTGTCTAGGTCTATTACTACACCTTTCAAAAATTCATGTTCTAGTCATTGGGATCACTCAGTTGGATGTGCCATCAATGAAAGTTCATCATCATCATCTCAATCATATCATCATGGTCTTCATTTAGCTTAGTGTCACCATTAGGTCATTAGGGTCAATTCATCAAAATTATCAAAAGAGTCATGGCGTCACTTGTGGTAAACCATTATGGGAGTAGTAACTAGGGAAAGTGATGTTCAAGGAGATTTTTGCATAACTATGTTTGGATCAGATCAGCATGCAAGTGTTTTCATCAGAAATTTCTCTGGAGTAGCTTTCCAACGGTACCTCCTGCGCTCAAATATGATTCTTGGATTGAAAGATATCCAAGATGAAGTTTGGACTTCAAAGCAGATAAAAGCCATATGTCCTTGTTTGACCACAAACTCTAGTCTCATTTCCATTTTCCTTTTGTTATTCCAAGCTCTAGCTGCATTCCATTGAAAATACACAACTCTAGCCTTAACCCATTATTTCATCATACCCATTCCATGTTATGTCATAACTCTATCCCTTGTTCCAATTTTGCTTTAAAATATTTCAAAAACATTTGAAAACCATATTAATAAGTCCCTTTATATCGCTTCACATTGTTTTAATAGAATCAGCCCTGACCCACGTTGCCACATATCGTGATATCGCATAATCCCTTTTGTAGTACATTACATTGTAATGTATTGCAACTTAATACATTACATCCCACTACCCCAAGGCATAAGCTAGTCCCGCTATCACATATCCCACATCGGCGTATATTATATGACATAAAGAAAATCCCCTCACCCCTTCCTGATTGTGATTTGTGATCATCCCGCAAACAAATATCACATCAGCCCCCACTGTGTTAAACTCCCACGGCCCGATAGTACTACATCCCCTCACCCCACCGATTGCGATATTGCATCAACATTTCGCTTCATTTTAAGCCTTATCCCTGCCAATACATCCCGCCCACCAATAGGTCTCGATTGCAATATCCTTCCAGGTCCTACCCCTGATTACGATATCCTTCCTGGTCCTACCCCCGATTGTGATAACTTCCCAGCCCCCGATTGCGATATCGCAGTTGGCGATCGTGCCCATCTATTGTTCCTTCCCCGCAGTGTCCCACTCTTGGTTGCAACTGCGATATGGAAGCACCCTAGTGGATGCAATATTTTATATATCGTGGCTTAATAAGTTTTCGTGTCCATTCCATCAACGGAACGTTATGAAAAAAAGTAACGTCCTCCATCCGACCTTCAATTGCGATATTTTATGTATCACAGTGTTAAATTTTTCACATCCGCCCTTTTGGAAAAACAAAGGGAAATTAGTGTATAGTCCCTTTCTGCATTGCAAATGTGGCAATAACACGGGCCCACCTTAGATGTGATTGTGATGAAGATAAATAGTTCAGATTTGGTCAAAAAGTCCAGATCAACAACTCTTGCGTCATCCTGATAATCAAATACAGTTCAGTCTTTCATGACCTCGATCGCGTTTTGCACATTGTTTGTTGTGTAATTTATCAACTAAAAGAAAATACGCTCCCATTCACAAGCCTCCAAATCACTCTTCCGCCACTATTCGAAAGACGATGGAGACTCTCCCAGTGTTGTTCTAGCCGCAGTTACAGAGGCAACCTTGCACTTGCGACAATTCAGAGAAGATTGCAGGAATAATGGAAGAGTAGCCATTTTGGAAACAATGGGAGTACTAACATAATGATTATTCACGGCTCCAATTGCACCAGAAAGCGTAGAACAATGTTAGAGCTTAGCCAAATTACATTTTCCGCAGTTTTGAACTATTTTTAATTTTTTGTAACAAATTTTGCATTTCTGTTTCAAAAACTTTTTGTAAATAATTATAAATACTTCAGATTTTGAAGCATTAGGGGTTGGACATTAGAGGTAGGAACACTTGTAGCTTGTATTTCAACTCTTTATTTAGGAAATCAAAGGATTAGTTGCAACTATTATCTAGGAATTCATGTGCAGTGAGTTTGGGATGTTGTATTTTCTTTGTTATAGTTTTATATGAATGATATATGTATCTCCTTTCCATATCTTATTTATTCAATGATTTTCCTTAAAGGCTATAAGCATAATTCTTTTCATTAGAGCTTTGTTTTGATGGGAATATCATTTTGTGTATTTTTCCTTCTTACTTAATGAATTCATGGTGCACATGCTCATTAAGACCTTTTTTCTCTTTCAAACACTACACTACATCGACAAAACCTTAAAGCCATTGCAAAAGCATTGCTACCTTGCTCCTCTATATATTTGCTGCTATAACCCTTTGATACTTTGATCTAGCTACTTGGTTTTCATCCCTAATCCAACGTCAAAATCTAAAAACTCAAAACCCTACCTGAGCCTAGCATATCTAGCCTAAAATCTTTTCCCATTCAAGTCTTCATTGGCTGTGAATTCATAGAGAGATCCCTCTCTGGTTTAGCAAGGCTAGCTGCTGAACTCAAGTGGTCTAAGGTTACCTCCTTTGGTATCCCTTCTCAACCTTGGGACATTGTGGAGAATAACACATGTCAATATGGGTGACGATGGGAAGTATATTGTTACTAGACTAGGCATGATTAATTTTCAGAGGGAGCATGGGGCTCCACTCACCTTGAAGAATGTTATGTATGTGCCTAGGCTGAAGAAGAACTTGGTATCCATTTCCATGCTTGAGGATAAAGGTTATGATGTGATCTTCTCGAAAGGAAAGACATTCCTTTGACACATAGCCACGGGTCAGATAAAGAAGATAAGGATTCGGGTGAAGAATCTCTATAAGATGGAGGTAGATAAGTGTGCTACTTTGAGCACAAAAGTAGAAAGGGTGTAGAGCCGAGACGTTGGTGAGTTGTGGCACAGGCGATTGGGCCACTTGCATCATGGGGCTTTGAAGATATTGTAGCAGATCTCTACCGGTCTTCCCAAAGGTACGCTTGAGAAAGTTGATGCATGTAAAGGGTGTACTTTGGGAAAATACACCAAGTGTTCCTTTCACGACAAAGACAGTCAAGCAGAGGCTATTTTAGAGTGAGTCAATTCAGATGTGTGTGGACCATTCTCGAGAGCATCCATAGCCAAACACATGTATTATGTTATATTTGTCTATTACTTTTCTCGAAAATGTTGGATATTTTTCATGCAGAAAAATGATCAAACTTTCACAAATTTTCATGAGTTTCAAGCATTGGTCGAGAAAGAGTCGGGTAAGAAGGTTAAAGCTCAACAGAGTGATAATGGTGGTGAGTATGTCTTAAACGAGTTTAAGAACTTCTGTGTAGTGAGAGGGATTAAACGGGATTTGACGGCTTCCCATAACCCTTAGCAGAATGGGGTGGCCGAGAGGAAGAACAAACACATAGTAAGGGAAGCAAGGGCGATGTTGCATGATCAGGGCCTACCGCTACACTTGTGGGTTGAGGCATGCAACACAATGGTTTATGTTTAGAACTTTAGCTCACATCAGATACTCGAGATGAAGACACTAGAGGATGCTTATTCTGGTAAGAGGCCAGATGTTGGTCACTTCATGATTTTTGGGTCATCAGTATATTTCCATGTGACTAAGGATGCGCAGAAGAAGCTTGAGCCGACAACAGAGTTGGGGATATTTGTGGGGTACACTTATACACCTCATAACTATCAGGTGTACTTGTCGACCAACAAGATGACAGTGATTCACAGAGATGTCAGATTCGATGAGGAGAAGGCCATGCGAGTTTCCATTGAGAGGGAGCTTGAGCTACATGCAGATGGGGAGCTTAACTCCTAAGGTTGAGGAGCCTCATATTGATGTGGATCAACCACATGTAGGGGATTCGGGAGTGGAGACATCCACTCAGGTATAGTATCGAAAAGAAGGAAGAAAGTGCACCAGAGAGGCTAACAAATTGTTGGATGATGCACGGGAGAATGTGGGAGCACCCACTTCTTAGCGTAGGCAGAGGAAGTCACCTGAGAGGTACATTGCATACATGGCTCTTATGGGCGAATGTGTTGTGACAAAGCCATCTTCCTTTAAGGAAGCAATGCAACAGCCAGTTTGGGTTGATGCTATGGTGGAGGAGTATGACTCCATAGTTTGTAATAGTGTTTGGGATGTGGTCCCAAGACCGAACGACACATTAGTGGTGAGCTCCCATTGGCTTTACAAGGTAACGAAAGTTGTAGATGGTAGTGTGGAGAAGCATAAGGCTAGATTTGTGGCCCGTGGCTTTTCACAGGTAGAGGGGATTGACTATGATGAGACCTTTGCTCCTGTTGCAAGGTACTCATCAATCATATCTATATTGGCATTATCTGCACACATGGGTTGGAAGATACATCATATGGATCTGAAGACAACCTTCCTTAATGGCATGATTGAGGAAGAAGTGTACATAGAGCAGCCTGAAGGTTTTTAAACCTTTGACCATGAGTCACATGTGTGTCGACTCAAGAGAGCGTTGTATGGGATGAAGCAAGCACCACGTGCTTGGTACACTAAGATAGATAGTTACTTCACTGGGTTGGACTTCACAAAGAGTGAAGGAGATGCAAACCTATACCACATAGTGGTGGAAGGTAAGTTGTTGATCATTGTACTTATGTTGATGATCTCATACTGATAGGTGATGATCAACTGATCAAGTCTTGCAAGGAGGACGTTGCAATAGAGTTTGAGATGAAGGACATGGGGCTCATGCATTACTTTCTTGGCATGGAGGTGTGGCAGGGATATGGGGAGTTGTTTGTGTCTCAGGGCAAGTATGTCAATGAGATACTAAGGAGATTCCCCATGGAGAACGACAAACCCATGGAGACTCCTCTAGCAGGTAATTGGAGGAAGGAGGATGCTACTTCTGGAGAAGTAGTGGAAGCTACTATTTACAAGCAGCTTGTGGGTTCACTCATGTACCTGGTGAACACACGACCAGATATGTGTTATGTAGTTAAACAACTTAGTCAAGCGATGGTTAGGCCTACCAAGCTATATTGGAAGGTGACAAAGCATGTGTTGAGATACCTCAAGGGCACTTCTTAGTATGGATTATGGTACATATAAACAGAGGGAGTGAAGTTTCAAGGCTTCATCGATGCAGATTGGGGAGGGAGCACATCAGAAGGGATCTTTAGTATTGGGTCAGTGATAGTTTCTTGTTATAGCAGGAAAAAGAGATCGATTGCACTCAGTTCGGCAGAGGAAGAGTACATGGTTGCGAATCAGGAAACATGTGAGGCCATCTAGTGAAGGAAGATCCTGGTTGGTTTGTTTGGTCATCAGATGGATCCAACTGTGATTTACTGCGATAATCATAGTTCTTTTTAACTCTCTAAAAATCCAGTTTTTCATGATCAGTCCAAGCATATTAATATCTGATATCATCATCTTAGAGATTGTGTATTGAGGTAGATTATGTTGTTAGAGTACATCCCCACGGAGAAGCAAGATGCTGAAATTTTGATAAAGGCGTTGTCAAGATGTAAATTTGAGTTCCATAGAGACAAGATTGGGGTAGCTGATAATCCCTTTCTTGTTGAGAGGGAGCGTTGAGAAATGAAAACAAGAAATTCTAGTTTAATTTGTCCTTGAATTCAACTGAGAATTAAAATCAAATTCTATTATCATAACAACTTGTAAATAGTTAATTAAGTTTAATTAACTTAATTAGCTTAGGAATTTTGAGTTGGAAGTCTTTATGTAGTCATGTATATGTTCTCCCTAAATTTTAGGGGTCCAATATGAGTTTAAATTGAGTTGGAAATTAGATCACTCAGTTTACTGAGTTAAGTTCAGTTAAATTACTTCCAAATTATTTTTGGAACTAATAGAGGACTAATAGAAAATTGGTTCAATAGTGCATCCACTAGTGCTACTCCACTTAACTGAATCCCTCATGAGAAACTCATGCATGTTAGTTCAGAGAAAGACCCAGTTGAGACTAGAGTGCAGGGACAATGTACTATCAGTGGTATTATTTATTGGAGTGTAAATATCATGCATACATCAGAGATTGATCCTATGTTTGGATTGCGCAGTTTTGGAAGCGTGAATTCCCTTTAAATATGGGCTATTCATCGTAGGAATTATGCAAAGAATTAGAAGCTTGGAGGCTTGGAAATTTGGCTAAGTATTGACCAAAGGAAGTCATCACACGGAGGATAGGAAATACTTGTGCAGGTTAAGCTCAAGATTGAGCAGAGCATATTGTATTCATCCAAATTCTTTGACCAAGGATGAAAGATATTAGGGGCTTGGAGAGCTGCAAAATTGGCTAACTGTTGGCCAAGAGCTTGCTTGTGAGCTGAGAGAGTTGAGCATACTTGTGCGGAATTGTTCTAGTGAGAACAAGCTTTGTATCTTCACTCATATTGCTGATATATGCAATACAGATAGCAGGCTTTTGAGCAGTGGATTTCCCTAGATACATCTTATGTTATGTGCCATTGATTTATTTTCTTCTTTTTCATATTGTTTTTATCGATCTATTGGCTTCCGTTGGTTGAAGTAGAAGTAGATTCTTATCCTGTGCTTTAGTAAATTGCATGACCTTGTGAATCTACAAGATTTTCTACACAATTCTCATTAACAAAAAATAAGCCGCATAGATCATATGAAAGATGATAAAAATGTCAAGCACTAGGGTCTCAGTAGCTACTCATAGATGCAACAAAAATTTGAATCCTAATGAGCCATTTGGCTGGTTTATTTATACAAAAAGTAGTTGAGGGCAACTCCCTTGAAAAGAAGAGTGATTCCCTCCAAAATATCAAGATTTGTGTATCTGGATTCCTTTGGTCTTCACATGTACTTGGAGTTCCTCGGCTGCTAGTGAATTCAAGTTGTTGGTGAGGATTTTGTGATCTCAAGCCGAGTTGGAGAGTTAATTAGTTGGAAAAGCCTCTTATATTCTCTCTAGTTATCTCCATTAAGCCCCTGCATAGTAAATATCTCCAAAAATTCTTATTTTTCATGCACATTAATCAAATTAGGCCATGCAACATGAAAAACACCCTTTAGTATTCTTAATAAGCATATTATGGCTAAAAATGTGAATTAATGCGAGAAAATGAGAGTTTTAAGGGTTGGAGGATAGCACAACGAACCTCAAATGTACCTATTGATGGGCCCCATCATTACCCCCCCGTTGAAAGTGTTGCTCACCTTCTGAGCAACTCTGTGACTGATATGAATCTCATTCATGGCCTTGGTGGCCTCTTTGACATCTAAAGGCACCTTAGATGGTGTGCCTTCTTATGGAAAGAAACTCACATTTGCCTCTATGCATGTCCATTCCTTTTGTTCTTATGCATGCTTTCTTCTCACTTGTAGGCCCAAAAGTAAGGGAGGACCGAGTTTGAGTCCTATCCACTTGATCTTCAACCTTTTCATGATCCTTTTGTATAATGGGGTTCTCTCCAAGGAATTCCTTAGTCTTTCTGGAGAGTGATATTCTCTGATTTGGAAACTATGAGGTAGGGCATTCCATCTTCTTTGGAAAGCATGCAAACTTTCTATCCCCGACATCCTAAAGGTGTCCTAAAAAATGTAAGATAGATTTTTCTTGGGCTACCATGTACTTAGTTGCCAATTCAAGATCAGAGGAGATGAGATTGTGGTTGTTGATGACAGCCTTAGGGCCCACCAATTCTGCTCTGATGTATAAGAGCTCCTTTTCTTCCTTTTCCATTACCCTTTTCATTTCTTGAGCCCTTGTTTCCTCATGGGTCAACCAAGAGGCTAATGCCATCGGTTGGACGTTTTCCAATTTTGAGTTGGGGTCCCAAAAATTCATGTGTGTGAGGATCAGATTATGCATGTAAAACTCGGCCAATTTGGCTTTTTCCTCTGTACTTGTTTTTTAACAAAATTCAATGAACTGTATGTAATCTTGGAAAGGTGAGGAGTCGTACTATGCTAGTGTCTTTATATGGAATGCAACCACTTCTCCTTGAGGAAAATGGCATAGGATTTGGATGAATGCCTTCATTGTATGGCTTCCATAGATAAACTTTCCATAATGGCAAGTTGTGTCTCTTTTTCTTGTAGCTACTCTCTTAGCCTTGTGTTTTCTACCTATAGCTACTCCCTCATGACTAACTCCCTTAGTCTCAAGTCATTCAATTCCTTACCCATTTCATTGACTTTCTCCTCAACTAGGCCCACATCTTTTACCTTTTTGAAATTTGGAATTTTCATCCATCTATGTGTTATGCCTCTTTCCTTCTCCAACTCAAAAAAGAGCGAAATAACAAATTTCTAGGTATAATCCTACCTTTGTCAATAAATTTGTAGTATGATGCTAGGTTAGGTTGTGGATCAGGCTCCTGGAGATCTTGGGGGCCTTTTTCATCTTCTTTTGGAGTGGTTGCCTCTTCCAGTAGCACCTCTCTTGTAGCAACCCTTGTTTCTCATGTAGCTCTTTTCTTCTTCTTCTTGTAATAGGGCAACTTGTGTTCTGAGACTTTTAAATGTGACTTCTCTAGTGGTGGGCCTCCCCACGGGTAACACAGGTTGCTTAGTCTTGGCCTTAGGTGAGGTAACTTCCTCAATCTTTCCCTCACTAGGTCCAACTTCTTCCTTTTTGCTTACCGATTCATCAATGGTGACAAGGATCTTTGAAGGAGGCTGAGGCTTCCCTTGCCTTATCTTGGTGCTCTTCCTTGTTTTAAAATATAAGGGAACTTTCCTTGACTGCTTTCTTTTGGGCCTGACAAGCAGGGAAAATTTTAAGAACCACCCTAAATTTATATGTATAATAAATGGGTGAACCCCCATGATACATATGAAAAATGGGAGGCGATTTTAAAATGAATCTTCAAATGAATTATAAAATATTGTAAGATCTTGGAAAATCTTTCACTGAATTAAAACATTGTGAAGTCTTGGCGAATGTTTTGTTAAAGTATGAAACCATATATGATAATAATAAAACATATTCATTAAACCGTAATATACTAACATACATGTTTGGAAAAAAGAAACATAATTTTCACTTCCTACAAACAATGTTGCAAGTTTTAGTGGCCATGTTTTTCATGGTAGGAGAGATTAATGTTTTCTCTACCACTTTTGCCAAGCTATCAAATTTATTTCTTATTCCATAGACTCCAACTATGAGATAAAAAAAAAAACACATCAAATTTGTTTACCCCAACACGCCAACAAGTAGCAAGCCCCAACTATATAATATAATGAAGTAGTAAATATCCCAAAGGCGTGAAGGGGATCTAATGGAAAGAAGTGACTGTTGTCAGAAGCCTTCCAATCAATATATAAATATATAAATATATAAATGTATATTTATTATTATTTTAATTGGAAATCTTCAATTAAATAATAAAATTTAATTACTCCCAATCTAAATTTCTTCTTGCCATAATTCATGACCTTCATACTATTTTTAACAATGTTGTAACATGTGGATTAATTTCCTTTTTGGTGCATAATATCCACCTTTTAGGACAATATGGTGCAGTGACCCAACCACTACAAACCTTACCACAAACTAAGAATAGCAGAGAAGATGAAGGGTTGTAAAAACCAAAATATTTTTCAAGCAACTAATGAAAGATCAGTACCTTAACTTTTTCATGAAGATATCATATTGAGAATGTTTGAAAAATGGTGAGAAATCTGGGCAGTGACTATCTCTCTTCTACGAGTGTGATGTGGAAAGAGTTAAGATTTCATTGCTTTGAATTTCTTTTTGTTAAATGAGAAAAACAAATATTAATGGAGATAACATTTTTTTTTACTAAATTTTGTGAAGTGACTAAATGTAGCTTTAACCATTCACCTTAAGATTTTTTTTACAATATAATTTCCTAAGTCTATTTAATATCTTCATTATCATAAAAACCAACCTATATCGATCTTAACTCCACATCTATGACTCTTAGAGAGATGAAATCTATTTATCCCTCCCAGCACTTGGTAGACCCGGAATTAAGATGGATCTAAGCTAATAGAATTTCCCCTTTAAATAGTCTATGCTCACATGAAAACCATGGTATTACCATGGGTCAATACCATGGGTTATCATAAACCTGGAGCTTAAAAACTACTATTTGTAATTTATAAAAATTAATAAAATTAATAATTGAATTTTATTTTATTTTTTATTTTAACCAAGTTAAAATGTTTAAGTGACATTAAATTACAAGATCCATTTTTACTCTTGA
>APFE030136950.1:156881-164381 GCA_000404065.3 Pinus taeda
CTCCTCCACCATGGCATCAACCCAAACCAGCTACTGCACTGCTTCCTTAAAGGAATATGGCTCTGCCACAACACATTCACCCATAAGAGCCATGTATCCAGTGTACCTCTTAGATGACCTCCTTTGCCTGTGCTGAGAAGTGGGTGCTCCCACATTCTCCCGTGCATCATCCAACAATCTGTCAGCCTCTCTGGTTCACTTTCTTCCCTCTCCGGAAGACTCTGCTTGAGTGGATGTCTCCACTCCTAGATCCTTTGCATGTGGTTGCTCCATGTCAATCTGAGGCTCCTCAACCTTAAGAGCTAAGAGCTCCCCATCTACATGTAGCTCAAGCTCCCTCTTAATGAAAACTCACATGGCCTTCTCCTCATCGAATCTGACATCCTTGTGAACCACTGTCATCTTGCTGGTTGGAAAGTACACCGGATAGTTGTGAGGTGTATAATTGTACCCCACAAATATCCCCAACTCTGTTGTTGGCTCAAGCTTTTTCTGTGCATCCTTAGTCACATGGCAATATACCAATGACCCAAAAATCATGAAGAAGCCTCCTCTAGTGTCTTCATCTCAAGTATTCGTTGTGGGCTATGGTTCTGAAAATAAACCACTATGTTGCATGCATCAGCCCACAAGTGTAGTGGTAGGCCATGATCATGCAACATTTCCCTTGTTTCCCCTACTATGCTTCTGTTCTTCCTCTCATCCACCCCATTCTGCTTAGGGTTATGGGGTGCTGTCAACTCCCATTTAATCCCTTCCGTTACACAAAATTTCTTAAACTCATTTGAGACATACTCACCACCGTTATAACTCTGTAGAGATTTAACCTTCTTGCCCAACTCTTTCTCCACCAATGCTTGAAACTCATGAAAATTTGTGAAAGTTTGATCCTTTCTCTGCATGAAAAATATCCAACATTTACGAGAATAGTCATCAACAAATAAAACATAATACCTTTATTTGGCTGTGGATGCTGTCGAGAATGGTCCACACACATCTGAATGGACTCTCTCTAGAATAGCCTCTACTCGACTGTCTTTATCGTGAAAGGAAGACTTGGTGTATTTTCCCAAAGTACACCCCTTGCATGTATCAACTTTCTCAAGCGTACCTTTGGGAAGACCAATAGAGATCAGCTACAATATCTTCAAAGCTCCATGATGCAAGTGGCCCAATCATCTGTGCCACGACTCGCCAACATCTCGGTTCTGCACCCTTTCTACTTTTATGCTCAAAGCAGCATAATCCACTACCTCCAACTTATATATATTCTTCATCTGAATCCCTATCTTCTTTACCTGACCCATGGCTATGTGTCCAAGGAATGCCTTTCCTTTCGAGAAGATCACATCATAGCCTCTATCCTCAAGCATGTCAACATTTATCAAGTTCTTCTTCAGCCCGGGCACATACATACAGTTTTTCAAGGTTAGTGGAGCCCCATGCTTCCTCTAAAAAGTAATCGTGCCTAATCTAGTAACACTATACTTCCTGTCGTCACCTATCTCGATATGCATCTGGAGATATTTCTCCTCTAGGTCATTGAATAACGCTTTGTCGCCAATCATGTTGAAAGAAGCTCCACTATCTAAGTACCATACACTTCCCATCATTGATGACACCATCCATGCAATGAGGAAAAATTCCAATTTGAATTGAGAGACCAAAGCCTCACCTGGCACTCCTCCCGAGGACTTCTTCTTGGACTTCTTGAGTGGACACTTTGTAGCAAAATGGCCCATCTCATGACAGTGAAAGCACTTAACTTTCATCATGTATTTCTTCTTACCTCCATGATAAGAATCCGATTTGGAATGGGAACCTTTCCCTTTCCCCTTCTTCACCTTAATCGCTAAGGCACACTTCTCTTCATCATCAGTCTTTGATGAAGAGCCATCCTTGGTTTTCCTCATGATCTCCTTCTCCATCAAATCTGACCACAGTCATTCCCAATTTGGCAGTTTCTCTTGACCATTGACAAAGTCCTAATAACTATGCTAAGTCTTTGGGAGTTTGTTGTAGTTGCTACAACACCACCCAAATTTTTGGGCATATTCAAAATTTTGGGTACCCCACCACTCGCCCCAATATACTAGCATTTCGATAAGGTCCCCAACCAATTACTCTCCCCGTGATCTTGCCTATCCACTCCATTTTGGTGAACCCACTCATGTTTCATACATTGCATCCACACATCATGTTTTATCTCAGACATATGCCTTAAGATCGCATTAGGGTTTCGAAGGTTAATGGCTTTATTGATGTCAAGAGTCTCTCATGATTTTGAAACTCATCTTCGCATGATTCACATTGCAATGAGTAGATGTCCTATATTTGAACAAATGTACATGAAATTTGGCTTTCCTTGCGATTGGCAATATTAAGGTTTGGGTGAAACCCTAAATAGGAAAAGGTGACCCCCCTCCTGTTTTAGCCTAATTCACATCCTGTTGAGAGTGCGTCATGGAAGAAATTGTTGCATGCCATATGACCCTAGGTTCATGATTGGTTCCTCATCTCAGCATGTGCATTATGCTTTTTAGCAAGGCTTTCGTTCCCATGTATATTCAAAAACCTAGATCGTGGTAACCAATAGTCCAACCATCATAAATGTTTCAAGGGACTCGCTCTATGAGTGCATCATCCCTTGGGAATTATGTGATATCAAAATCAACTGTAATTAATAGATCCATGAAAGCGTCAGAATGTTGAGTTGGCCTCCAAACTTAAGCATGCTTTTATAACCCAACATAATTTATAACATCTTAGTTGGGATCGTTTATTGTTCAGGCTCGTCAAATGTATTAGTGTATTTATTCATTTACTTTCACACAAAAATGTCACTATTGTAGAATAGCTTATCTTTCATCTCGTCTTCCTTTTCAGGATGCCCTGGAGGTACCACGAACTATGCTACAGTTGCATAAGTGGTCCCTTTGCATGACATCACTAAGACGCTTTGATGCTAGATTTCCTTAATATGTGGTATGGTGGATGTTTGAAATTTATAAATGGGTTATGCTTTGGATTTTGAGCCATCATAATGCACCCAAAAGTCGTATGGGAGGTCTCTTCACTTAGAAAGATTAAAGGCCATAAATATCCAACAAACAATCCTTAGCAAGGCATGGGGTCGTAAATAATAAATGGGATGGAAAGAATATGACATTGAAGGTGCAATCAGAGGCGCAAATCAAAGAGAATGTTTGAGCCCAACTCGAGTGCTTAGATGCCAAGTGGGACTAGCACCTTGAGCAAAACTAAAAGGTCAAAGTAGTTCATATGTGTGGTGGCTATATTGTTTGATAATACGAACTATGAGAGAGGGCCCTAAAATAATCGATGTTAAAATGAAAAGGTGTTGAGGACCTTTTAACAACATTTCGAGTTCATGGATCCCTTGCACAAACAATGGTGCTATTTGTACACCATTTGAGCGTGTGAATATGTGTGTTCACATCACCAAAGAGATACGGAAAATCGAAGTATCGTGGTCCTATGGAGACTAAGGAAAGGTGGTTGGGTTTCGCATCAAATGATGCAACATGTTCTATTTCATAGTCAACGAGCCATGTATTCCATATGCACGATGGTTATATTTTTTCGATAGGACCCTCAAATAATTGATATTAATGATGAAAATGGGTTTAGGATCTCTTAGCAATATCAAATTTGAAGCCCAAATTATTTTATGTTGCAACAATATTTTGAGAATTTGACATTATGTGATAGTTTTATTCGTTGAATTCACATTGGAACAGACTCCTCCAAGTATTGGACAGGACGGTCTTGCTAGAAGGATGCATATACAAATGTGTACGAAAGAACATAAGAAGCAGTGCTATAAGGGAATATAGAGACGAATACCCGATGTTTGGGTGTTTACATATCGGTGGAGACAGTCAGATCCTCTGTGCCACAACATAGCTAGGCCAAACGTCCAATTCTATAAGGTTGCAAAAGATGAATGCCGAGCTGGACTCGGTATTCTACACTGTATCTAGTCACAATTCCTTTTGTAAACCCATAAGTCACAGAATCGCACTTTAGGAGCAGACAGGGAATGTGACCTACTATGAAATGCAACTATGCAACCTCTCGGAAGTCGCACCTCCACCAAAGTTGCGACATCGCACTCCACAAGCAGCCAAAGAGTGCGACCTACATTGCAATGTGACCATGCGACTTCTCTAACAGTCGCTAAGCCATAGGATCGGACCTCTGATTGATTGACAAAGGTCGTCGACTCTAGCACTTAATCTTCCATTTTGCACTCGCCACAAGAAGTTGAACTCCTCACTGATATACATACAATCTGTGTTGGAGTGAGTGAGACATTTGAAGTGGAAATATATTAGCGCAAGTGGAAAGGATAACACGCAAGCCAAGGATACGATCGAGGAATTCAGGATTTCAAGCCGACATCAACAACCAAGAAAATGTTTTTTCAAAGCCTAGAGGTGACCAATTTGCATCTTAAGAGTCTCAGCAAGAAATGCGACCAAATTCACAACGACTAGGAAACCTTTGGGAGGTCGCATTGCTGGCCAGTTTGCTTGGTTGCATTCCATTACCTCAGGCTAGATTGTAGAGAATACTGCCAACCCCCCCCTTTGACTACATGACCTCCAGTAAGTTGCACTCTTGTACAGGTCGCGAGGTCACGTTTTGGGCCTTAGCGAAAGTAGCGATAAGATGTGACCCCCTCCAAAAGCGACTCTGCAACGTCTCCCAAGTCGCCAGGTCACAAAATCACTCTCGAAGCTGACAGAGGTTGGTGCGACTCCTCCTTTTCTGCGAATTCTATGACTATGCGATCGATTTTTAGGTATGTCCTACAAGAATTCGCAAAATCACAAGTGTCACTGCCATCAAAGTTGATACTTCCAGAAAAATGAGACTATACTACTTCTAAGTCACAATCCTATCCACCTTATTTAAGTCACACTCCTAAATGAGATCGGTTTATTGAGTACTAAGGTGTTGGATCTACGATTGGCTTACAAGATCCCAAAGATGAGGGAGATATATGCCCCATCCTAGGCAAAAGGAAGCTATGCATTGGTTTCACTGTTGTGGAGAAACTTGGATAATGAAGAACAACCCATCACCAACACTCATGAAAATGAACTCTTTCTTTCCCCTCGAACTGATCATTCATTAATTTGTCTCATTTATCTCCTTTTTACTGGCATATGTTTATCATGGGTTTAGTTGATGATTATGTCCTTGAAGGATTATAGGGCATGGATGTCTCAATCATATAGATTCGCCACAATCATATAGATTCGCCACTAGTTGCAGAATGATTCAAACTTATGAGGAGAATGGAGCATTTTGTCCCAAAGGGTTGCAACCATAGCACACCAAGCCAAAGCCACACATTCATCAGTTACTTAAAGTTTCCTCAACCACAGAAGTTAGAAGTAGGGAAGCAAGATGTTGAGCTATACAGAAGGATTACATTTTGTCATGAAGCTTTCATGGTGAGGGTTCCCCTTTAGCAAGCTAGATGGTCCCTTGCAAACTTCAAGAACCCCTCGATAAACCCCAAGGCACATCACCAGAGGATTGATGAACGAAAGCGAAGCATAATGGCAAGAAAACAAATTAGTTTCAAAACCAAGCATCCGCGTCATTGTGAGATTTAGGCATAAAACATTCTAGGGTTTTCAATAACCCTCTACATCCCTTTCCTCCCTCTTTCATCATAATGTAAATATCAGCCATCATTGTAACAATCATTATGTTGGAAATGATGTGGGCATGTAAAAAACAATTTTGGCTTGAGAAAGAAGTGGGTAAACTCAAGAGTCATGGGGGTAACCGAAAGGGCACTAGGGAAGGCCAAGGGTCATGGTAGGTTAATAGTCACCTCATCTCTATAAATATTCCCCTACACCTCATTAACAAGGGACTTTAGCACTTGATTTGAGGCGAAGATAGATAGCTGATTTACACTTGAGAGATAGAGCCACTCAACTCTTGGTAAGTAGTAGAAGGGATTTGCAGTGGGGCTAGGGTTTTGGCACCGGGAAACGATATGAACAACCCATATTCCACTATTGGGTATTGAACAATTGCGTGATATGTATTTGGAGTTGCAGCAATAATAATAAGATGTTTTCTCTTATCTTTGGCACTTATTCCCATGCTTATTCATGGTGGTTGTATTAGCTGTTTGGTACCTCACCATATTTGTATGTGTGATTTTCATATACACAAGATTCTATGTATTAGATACATAGTGGTTGCATGTATGTTTCACTTTTGAATCTCTGTTTACTTGTTCCTTTCCATGTCGATGACCTATTGTGAACTACTTTGCAATTGACTTTTGGCATGTTCATGTTTATAATGTCTAATGGGGTTTTAGCTCACTAATCCCTCTCATCGTATATCTTTTCTTATGGTTGCTGAGACTTGTTCACATCCCTATCTGCAATTTGTTAATCTTGGGTTGATTTTGTTTCACCGCCCAAGCATGTTATTCTTGCCCTACTCTGGTACTTTCTCATTTGATAACCAAGAGCAAAAAAGATTCATGGTGGTAGCCGAGCTCACATACTGGATGGGGCTCCTTTCCCAAATGGTGTGTGGTCTAATTAGGATTTCACACCGGGGAGACCCCTTAATTTCTGGCGATACATTTTGACCCATCAAAAAATTGGCGCTAGAAGGAGGGCCAATTGACAAATTGAGCCCTTGGAGCCTATAGTTTAGTCTCATATCTGTTAATGGATCCGACCATAATTTTTCTCTCGGGGTGTTTATTTGGTTTGTCTACTTTTCTATTTTCAATCCCCAGGAGCAGCTCCATCACTTATCTTAGTTAAAGTTTGATGGTGAGGATGGAACACCCATAATCGAGCACATTTATGATTTCCTCGAGTTTTGTGAATATTTTGAGATCAACGATGAAAAGTTGCTTGTGTGTTCTTCTCCCTCACCTTTGAAGGTCGAACCAAGCAATGGTGCCACATGTTGCCAACGGTGTCCATTCATTTGTTCGAGCAACTCATCGGTAAGCTCCAACAAGCATTTGATAGGTACGATTTTCAAGATGTGTTAAAGAGGATAAATGAGCTTAGGATGAAACTCGAAGAATCTTTAGAGGATTTTGATTTTAGATTGTGCACCTTTGTTTTGAATTTCCAGAAAGCGATGTCAACTTGGTGTATTTGAATATAATTTCTCAATGAATGGTTCTCGTTTCTTTACAACATTTTCAATTAGAAACAAGTGCTGTTTCACATGAGTATCATCATGGTTTGCAGATTACAAAGTGTCCAGATTCTACTCGTAATCTTGTTTTGCCTATCTCTCTGAATCTGGAACAACATCAAGCCTCTGAGGAAGATATTACTAATTGTGGGGTTTCTCATATTCCTCTTGACTTCTTACATAATAAGATTTTGGTCGTAAATGGATCAAATGATGAACAATGTTGTCAGGGAAATGTATCTCATGGTCTTAGCTCTAAATCCATCGTACATCCTT
>APFE030136950.1:166881-177151 GCA_000404065.3 Pinus taeda
TAACACACAGGTTCGTAATTGCAAATCAAAGATCGATGATGAGGGCCTACCTGGATTCCAATGCTAGTACTTGTAGAAGAGTTGTCGCTCCCGTTCCTTTGCTCTGGCTGGTCACAATCCCCACGGTCCTCGTGAACGGACACCTGCACATGCAAAGAACGACACAAATACAAGCATAAAATCCAATAGATGCAACTATATATCAGTCAGAAAGGATATAACTCAATCGTCATTATAAAGACAATAAGAGTGGAACCATAATGATAGTCGTCTATTAATGAATAATAGGCAGAGAAAGATACAACCAAGGTTCTGACGTTGAACCTATTCTCTGGCTGGGCGAGCAATTATGTATGCCTTGCAATAGACCTTCTCTCTCTCAGGATTCTGGCAGCATAACCTCCCTATGCTTCAAAACTCTTACTATCACTCTATCATTACTTCAGAACTCACAAAAACTCGCTTGTCTAATGCATGAGGACAGACTTTTATAAATGGAGAAGGGAGGAAGATTCAATGCACTAGGACGCCCATTGTGGATTGGCATTATCTCCGAAAAGCTACTGAGGATAGGTGTCAAGGATAGATGATGACTCTCGACCTCTATCAGATGGATTTTTCCCTCAAAGGACTTCATGATCTGAGAGGAAAAAACACATGGGTGCGCGTTGGCCAAAAATCATTACCAAATTTAGTTGGCGCGAGTGTTGTTCCAGGACAGAGCGCCAATGGGCGCGCCCCTTTTTGAGGATCTCAGTGATTGGCGCGGATAAGACACTATGTACCTGCGCTAATGGAAAAAGGGCACTTTTCAGGGATAATTTGTAGAAGGTGTCTTCAGGGAACATGAAGTACATATTCAGGGGAACATAATGCAAGTGTTTTTAGGCTATGTCACTGCTCACAGGTCCTGGAATGTATCCTCCAATGTACGAAAACAGGGGTAACAGGGACGGTGACCAATGGTGACAAATTACTGTGTAACACCTAGCCTGGAAATTTCCTCTTTGTTGCATGCCACTGCATGAGCCTTCATGAACATAAAGTTTTCAAATCTGTGGTGATATGAATAGATTTCTCACACCTTTTGTTCTTGCTCCAACCTCAAAGTGCATTGCTTCGACCTCTTCACACTTGTTTGAAAACCCTAGGAAATTTTCCTGGTCACCTTAACCCTAGAACTGGAACCCTAGCCCTAATGATGGTGTGAAGTTGTGATGGTTACACCAATGAGTAGCCTCTCTTTGAACCAGTCATCAAAGTTGCATCCTGGATATCTCTCCTACAAGTCTAATTTACTAACAAGGAAAATAAGAAAAGATTGCTCATGGGGAACCCTAATCAGTTTGAATGGCCTATACCTATAACTTGAACCTAGTGTTCAACATGGTCTTGATTGTTTCAATGACTTGTGTTATTTGTTCACTTGCTGTCTGGAAATGAGATGTGGAAGCTTGGCATAAGGGAAAACCTAAGTCAAGATATCTCTTAGTTTCTATCAAACAAGAAACAAACTCTCTTGCTTGTAAAATAAGTTGGGATCCCTCATCCCCCTGGCGCAATGAACACCCAGTAATAAGTGCAAATGCACACATAAAAGAAAAGGAAATTAAATAAAGGGAAAGGATCAAGAAAGGCTTCCTGCATGGAGAGGTAATACAAGAACTCCACCGAGGTATTGACTAGGTTCACTAGCAGCGGAGCAATGTTTGTGATTTCTTGGAGTGACTCCACCACGGTACTGTCCAGGCCCGCTGACAGTGGAGTAACACCATAAACTTACTTTTAAAATTCTGAATACAATAAGCTCTCTACCCCATTCTTTGTATCATCATCAACTATCGTCATGTGTGAACTTTTAATTGCGTGTTTACTAATTGGAAAGACCTAGATGTGACATAAAGGAAAGGCATATCTGCAAAGGACGAGGCAACACAACAAGTGCCCATAACATCTGTTCAATATTCCCTTACAACATTATTTGCACTCGGATTACTACAAGGGTGTTGACAAAGATACTAGATTCTACCAGTGGTTCACCAATTGTTTTAGCCACTACAACACCACCCAAAATTTTGGGCATATTCAAAATTTTGGGTACCCCACCACTTGCCCCAAGCTACTAGGGTTTCGATAAGGCCCCCAATCGATTACTCTCCCTGTGACCTTGCCTATCCATCGCCTTTTGGTGCGCCCACTCACGTTTCATACATTGCATCCGCACATCATGTTTTATCTCAGACATATGCCTTAGGATCGCATTAGGGTTTAGAAGGTTAATGGCTTTATTGATGCGTCAAGAGCCTCTCATGATTTTGAAACTCATCTTCACATGATTCGCATCGCGATCAATAGATTTCCTATATTTGAACAAATGTACATGCAATTTGGCTTTCCTTACGATTGAAAATATTGAGGTTTGGGCGAAACCCTAAATGGGAAAAGGTGATCCCCCTCCTGTTTTAGCCTAATTCACATCTTGTTGAGAGTGCCTTTCCATTGACATTGTCAGGAAGCATGGAAGAAATTGTTGCATGTCATATGACCCTAGGTTCATGATCGATTCCTCATCTTAGCATGCGCATTACGCTTTTTAATAAGGATTTATTTCCCATGTATATTCAAAACCCTAGATAGTGGTAACCAATAGTCCAACCATCATAAAGGTTTTAAGGGACTTCCTCTATGAGTGCATCATCCCTTGGGCATTATGTGATATCAAAATCAACTGTAATTAATAGATCCATGAAAGCGCTGGAATGTTGAGTTGGCCTCCAAACTTGAACATGATTTTATCAACCAATATAATTTATAACATCTTAGTTGGGATCATTTATTGTTCAGGCTCCTCAAATGAATTAGTGTATTTATTCATTTATTCTCACACAAAAATGTCACTATTGCATAATATCTTATTTTTCATCTTGTCTTCTTTTTTAGGATGCCCTGGAGGTACCATGAACTATGTTGCAGTTGCATAATTGTTCCCTTGGAATGACATCACTAAGATGCTATGATGCCAAAGTTCCTTAATACGTGGCATGGTGGATGTTTGAAATTTATAAATGGGTTATGCTTTGGATTTCGAACCATCATAATGCACCCAAAAGTCATATGGGAGGTCTATTCACTCATAAAGATTAAAAGCCATAAAAATCCAACAAACAATCCGAAGCGAGGCATGGGGACGTAAATAAAAAGGGGATGTAAAGAATATGACGTTGAAGGTGCCATCGGAGGCGCAGATAAAAGAGAATGTTTGAGCCCAACTCGGGTGTTTAGATGCCAATTGGGAGTAGTGCCTTGAGCACAACTAAAAGGTCAAAGTAGTTCATATGTGTGGTGGCTATATTGTTTGATAATATGAACTATGAGAGAGGGCCCTAAAATAATCGATGTTAAAATGAAAAGGAGTTGAGGACCTTTTAACAACATTTAGCTCAAGCCCACATAATATGATCAACGAGTTCATGGATCCCTTGTGCAAACAGTGGCGCTATTTGTACACTATTCGAGCTTATGAATATGTGCATTCACATCACCAAAGTGATATGGAAAACCCAAGTATTGTGGTCCTATGGAGACTAAGGGAAGGTGGCTGGGTTTTGCATCAAATGATGCAACACCTTCTATTTCATAGTCAATGAGCCATGTATTCCATATGCATGATGGCTATATTTTTTTGAGAGCACCCTCAAATAATCGATATTAATGATGAAAATGCATTTAGGATATCTTAGCAGTATCAACTTTGAAGCCCAAATTATTTTATGAGCCAACAATATTTTGAGAATTTGACATTGTATGACAGTTTTATATGTTGAAGTCGCATTGGAATAGACTCCTCCAGGTATTGGACAGGACGGTCATGCTACAAGGACACATATAAAAATGCATGCGAAAGAACATAAGAAGTAGCGTTATAAGGGAATATAGAGGTAAATACCCAATGTTTGGGCGTTTACATATCGGTGGGGACAATAAGATCCTTTGCGCCACAGAATCGCACTCTAGGAGAAGACAGGGAATGCAACCTACTATGAAACGCGACTATGCAACCTCTCGGAAGTCGCACCTCCACTAAAGTCGTGACATCGCACTCCAAAAGCAGCGGAAGGGTGCTACCTTCATTGCCATGCGACCATGCGACTTCTCCAACAGTCGCTAAGCCACATGATTGGACCAATGATTGATTGACAAAGGTCGTCGACTCTAGCATTCTATATTCCCTTTTTCCCTCGCCACAAGAAGTTGAACTCCTCACTCATATACATGCAATCTGGGTTAGAGTGAGTGAGATATTTGGAAGTGGGAAGATATTAGGGCGAGTGGAAAGGCTAACACGCAATCCAGGGATACGATGGAGGAATTTAGGATTTCAAGCCAACGCTAGTGACTAGGAAAATGTTTTGTCAAAGCCTGGAGGTCACAAATTCGTATCTTGAGTCTCAGCGAGAAATGCAACCAAATTCATTGCAACTAAGCAACCTCTGGGAGGTCGCACTGTTGGCCAGTTCTCTTGGTTGCATTCCAATGCCTCAGGCTAGATTGTAGAGAATGTTGCCAACCATGCACTCTGAATACACGACCTCCAGTAAGTCGCACTCCTGCACAGCTCGTGAGGTCGCGTCTTGGGCCTCAGTGAAAGCAACTAGAAAGTGCGGCTCCCCTCAAATGTGACTTTGCGACCTCTCCCAAGTCGCTAGGTTGAAAAATCGATCCCGAAACAGATAGAGGTTGGTGCGACTCCTCTTTTTCTTCGACTTCTGTGACTATACAATCGAATTTTAGGTATCTCCTATAGGAAGTCGCAGAATTGCAGGCATGACTGGCCATCATAGTTGCGACTTCCAGCAAAATGTGACTATGCGACTTCTAAATAGGAGCACAAAAAATTACAGAAATAACCATAAATATAAAGATGCAGCAGAAATAATACTTCATTTCATTAATGTAAAATACTGAAATATGCTTACAAACAGAAATGGAGATAAACCAGCTAGGGCAATGGTAGCTTATCTCTGAGAAGAGATGTGGCGGCTACATGCCTCTGAACTGCGTTACAATGAGGCACGAAGGCCTATTTATTGTTGAGAAACAATGGAAAACCCTAAACATCCAAAAACCTAACCCTAGGAGATGAAACGCCAAACTGTGGGCCTTGTTTGGGTAAATTGGTACATCAACTTCTCGGGGTCATAACTTTGGCATACGATCCTTGTTTGACGCACACAATACCTTGCTAGAAATATCTATTCGAGGAATACAACTTTGAGAAGAGAAACATCGGTGCATGCACCCATGTTGCTCCTAGTTTTCCCAAAAAATGTCGTTTAGAGCCTCAAAACGGCTTCGGAAGTTCAGGACTCGAAAAACTGCTAAAAATAGTAAATTGTGCTACAATTGAGGAAGCTGAAAGAGAAAGTTGTGGGGGTCCAAGTGGGATAGGTGGGTGGCCACCAACATCCACCTGGATCATTCCTCCCCACTTAAAAAGCAATGGTGCCCATTGCATTGAGTTCCTCCATGAGATGAGGAAACTTCTGCTGAACTTGGTCCCTGGTGAGCTGTTCTGCAACCTCTCATGTGTCTAGTAATGGTGGAAATCTTGGTCGAGGGTGGTCCACATTGAACACTCGGTGCAAATGAAGGAATGGGGGAATGTTATGCTCCAAAGCATTGTTTCCCACAACCTTGGTACTGGTGTAAGGACCATATTGGAGTGGTCTAAGCTTTTGATGGGCTCTTGTAAGGTGTTCTTTCAGTGGATGCATCCAGACTTTGTTGCCCACTTGAAACTTGTGTGGTACCTGATGTTGATCACGTCACTGCTTGTACTTGGAATTTTCAATAATTGAGCGTGATATATCGACTCGTTGGGTAGAGGTGCTCTAGGAGTTAGATCGAATGAATGCTTGACCTGACAGTGCAACCGTACCCCTGTGGGTGAGGAGAAGACATTCCTATATTCTTTCATGAACGTATGCCTCTGCTATTGCTGCTGCATGGAGGAACCCTTCTCGAGGTTCATGGATGTGGCGACGGTCTTCTCCTTACTTTGGGAGTGAACCAGACAGAAAATGAATTTCCTAGTCTGGGAGATGAGCTTGCTGCACTTCTTAGCAGTGATCAAAGAGGTGGCGGTAGGTGGGGCTACCTTTGGTATCTTGTATAATGAATTACCCAAAGAAATAATAATAGTGCAAGGCCTTGACTCATACATAGCATGTCGCCTCCATAAGTATGGTTGGCCTAATAGTACATCACAAACATCAAGAGGTGCAACATCACACAATAACTCATTTGTGAAGGGCTTGATGTTGTAGGGAAGGCAACACTACTGGCGGACTCAGAGATCTTGTCCTTGGTGAAGTCACCCGATACTGTACAACTGTGGGTGTGGTGTAGTCAGTAGGCCCAACCACCTCACGACCTCTGCTTAAATGAGGTTCTTTTGGTTGCCAATGTCGACAATGAATTGTAGTGGCGAACCCTCCACCCACATCTTTGAGTGGAAAAGACGCTCCCCCTCCTCTGGATCTTCAGGCTCGTTCTGCTGGACCTTGGCAGTGGCAACAGTGGCACTGGGCTTCACATCAATGATTTGCTTCCCTTTGTCATTCCCCTTGTCGGGTTCTGACTTAGGGTCGGAACATGCATCTGATTCTAAATCCTTCAACTCGGCCACCAGCGACTACTTGGTTCGACACTCACTTATGTTATGAGTGAGGCTCTTATGGAAATCACACCACTTTCCTGTGTCCTTCTTTGACTTCGTGGTGTTGTTATTTTCTTGCGGCTTCAACGGGTTGTCTTGGGTCACCCTATCTTGGCTTTGCCTTTGTTCTTTAGATTCGCAGATCCAAAGTCTCACTTCTTTTGTTTAAACTTCTACTCAATCTTGATAGCGTATCGATATGCCATGCCGAGCGAGGAGATGTTCAGGAACTCCATCTCATCCTTGATGTACCTGTGTAGGAAACCACGATATTTGAGTACCAAATGCAGCTCAGAATCCTTGATATCCAACTTTGTGCGAAGTGTATGAAAAATATTTGTGAACTCCGGCACATCTTGGTCCCTTTCTTGCCGCAACATGATCCACTTTATGTATTTATCCTCATAGCTTTTGATAGGGTAGTACTACTCCTTGATGGCATCTCGAAATGAATTCCAACTGGGTGCGGCTGAAAAATGTGAGTTCTTACTTTCATCCTTCTGCTCACAGTAGGTTTCCCACCAATCCTTGACGTGGGGGGTTGCTTTGAGAAGAGAGAAAGTAATCTTTTCCCAGCTGGAAAAATCATGAACAGAAAAATACCCTTCTAGCAAATTTAACCATTTATCTATGGCATTTGCATCTATTTGTCCCTCGAATATGGGGATTTCAAAGTTAAATTATACCTTAAAGGGTGTAGCGTTTTCATAGTAGCTGTTGGAAGCCGATGCATTGCCCCTGGGTAGCCGCTAAAGGATTTGGGCAAAGTTTTCCATCATCGCGTTCTTTGTCACTCGAGGGCTTCTTCGAGCAAGATTTTGATAGGATCTCTTGCCTCCTCATCTTTCTTTTCATCCGCCATGGGAGGCCATCAGGATTTGCGAGGCTGGTCTTGCAAAGGTTCGACTAGTTCAAGCCCTAACTCCTTGTATCCCAACCTCGTTCGGGACATGAAAAGAAAAACAGAGAAAAAGCAAACCCCTATGATACCACTGATCCAGATTTAAACAGGAACACAACAAATTATAGAATTAACCATAAATATAGAGATTCAGCAGAAATAATACTTCATTTCATTAATGTAAAATACTGAAATATGCTTACAAATAGAAATGGAAATAAACCAGCTAGGGCGATGGTAGCTTATCTATGAGAAGAGATGTGGCGGCCACATGCCTCTGAAATGTGTTGCAATGAGGCTCGAAAGCCTATTTATTGTTGAGAAAAAATGGAAAACCCTAAACATCCAAAAACCTAACCCGAGGAGATGAAATGCCAAAGTGTGGGCCCCGTTTGGGTAAATTGGTACATCAACTTCCCGGGGTCATAACTTTGGCATATGATCTCCGTTTGACGCGTAAAATACCTCGTTAGAAATATCTTACTGAGGACTACAAGTTTAGGAAGGGAAAAATCAGTGCATGGACCCATGTTTCTTCTAGTTTTCCAAAAAATCGTCGTTTAGGGCCTCAAAACTGCTCTAGAAGTTCAGGACCCAAAAAACCGCTAAAAATAGTAAATTGTGCTACAATTAAGGAAGTTGAAAGAAACAGTTGTGGGGGTCCAAGTGGGATAGGTGGGTGGCCACCAACATCCACTTGGATCAGTGATTCTGTCGACTTTATTTAAGTCACACTTCTAAATGAGATCAGTTTACTGAGTACTAAGGTGTTGGATTGATTCGAATGGAAAATGGCATCAACCCATGGTACTCATCCACCCATATTATTCATCGACCCATAGAATTTACCCATGGTATTGTAAATGGCATTTGCCCGTGGTATTGTAAAATCTAGCCATGGTATTCATTCACCCATGGAATTGACCCGTGGTATTGTAACTGAAAAATACTATAAGTAACAAGTCACATTTTGTAAAAGGACAGATTGTCCGCCACAATGTAGCCTTTACAGTTCAGAGGCATGTAGCCACACATCTCTTCCTTTAGAGATAAGCTACCATCGCCCTAGCTAGTTTATTTTCTATTTCCGGTTGTAAGGCATATTTCAAGTATTTTCCATTAATGAAATGAAGTATATTTTCCGCCCATTGCATCTTTGTGTATATGGTTATCTCTGTATTTTATTGCGTTCCTGTTTAAATCTGGATCAGTGGTATCAGAGCAGGTTATGATTCCATGGGAATGAGGGTTTGATGCATATTTCAGTTTCAAATTTTGCAGCAATATTCAAGAAACTTCAAGCATGTGCTACATCCTCCATAAAGCATTTTCTTGGGTCAAGCAGGAAGAAATTTCCTTTTTTCATTTTTTTGTAGGAATTTTTTGGGCGGCGACTTTGAAGATCAGATTTGAAACATTTGATACAAAATTTACAGAAACAAATACCAGATCTGGATTCCTCTCAAAAAATCACCCAATTTCAAAAAAAAAAAGGGTCGAATTGGAGTTCGGATGTGGGAGATATCGTTGATTTAAAATCAGGGTTTTTTTTTTTTTTTTTTTTTTTTTTTTTTTTTTGTTTTTTTTGTGTGACGGCGGAACTGTTGCAGCACGAATCTGAGATCTCAGAGTGTCTAGATAAAGATTTCCAACTCATGGGAAGATGAAAAATGATCATTCTACTTCCAAAAACAAGTTATAATAAATATTCTGAGTTATATTGACTGAGTTATGCCCATTTTCATTCTGGAGCAGCATTCGGAGTGGGTTCCCATTGGAGACGTGCCCTCCCACCCCACTTTAGTAGGCACCTACTGCACATTCATCAGTTTCAGCATATCAAAATTTGGCTTGGGTTATTTGGAGACGTGCCCTCCCACCCTAGGCTATGTAGGCACCCGCTACTTCATCAACAACCAACATCACGGTTATGGGTCAACCGCATAAAATCCTTGTCATTGAAGTCCATTTGCTAGGCCACACACTATCAGTATCATAGTTGGTCACAAGCATTATAGGGTATCTCTATCCTCGGATCTTCATTCGTCATGGTTATGGGGCATCCACAAACCCACACTTCATCGAAGTCCATTTGCTAGGTCGCACACTGTCATCATCACAGTTAGTCACAAGCATTACAGGGTATCTCTATCCCCAGATCTTCGTTTATCATGGTTATGGGTTAACAACATAAAACCCTTATCTTCAGTGGCTCTTCATATTCAACAAAGGCTTCGTAGGAGGGAACTTTACACAATGGGGACCATTGCTTCTTAAGGAGGGAGGAATGATCCGAATGGAAAATGGCATCAACTCATGGTACTCATCCACCCATATTATTCATTGACCATGGAATTTACCCATGGTATTGTAAATGGCGTCCGCCTATGGTATTGTAAAATCCACCCATGGTATTCATTCACCCATGGAATTGACCCGTGGTATTGTAACTGAAAAATACTATAAGTAACAAGTCACATTTTGTAAAAGGATAGATGGTCCGCCACAATGTAGCCTTTACAGTTCAGAGGCATGTAGCCGCCACGTCTCTTCTCAGAGATAAGCTACCATTGCCCTAGCTGGTTTATTTCCACTTGGGTTTTAATAAAAAGTTTCTTTGTGGTTTTGTTTATTGGGCATTCTCCTATTTT
>APFE030136950.1:185312-245552 GCA_000404065.3 Pinus taeda
GGCCTCAAAACGGCTTCCGAAGTTCAGGACCCGAAAAACTGCTAAAAATAGTAAGTTGTGCTACAATTAAGGAAACTGAAAATGCTGAGAAAGACAATGGTGGGGGTCCAGGTGGACTTGGCAGGTGGCCACCAATATCCACCTGGATCAACATAGCATACGGAGTTTCCTTTCCATGGAGACTCGAGACAATGTGGTCTCGAACTCCCTCAAGGATTATCCACCTTGCCTTCACCACACACTTCTTCCATTCAGCCAAATTCTGTGCATTCGATGCTGTTAGCTTAGGAATTTCTTGATCAACGAATTCCTTCAAGCCATTATCCTCTAGCACAACCTCCATTTTGTCCCTCCAGGCTATAAAATTTGAGCTGCCTTCCAAGGCATACTCGATCTGTAAGTCGTAGAATGCCATCTTCCGATCCTGAAGTATGTATTGCAAATTCGAATTTCACTTGTAACCCAAAAATCAAAACTTCAAAATATCCTATAGTATACTATTGTCAACTCTGATACCATGTAGAAAATCTTGTAGATTCACAAGCTCATGCAATTTAGTAAAGCACAGGACAAGAATCTACTTCTACTTTCAATCAACGGAAGCTAATAGATCGATGAAAACAATAAGAACAAGAAGAAGATAAATCATTGGCACATAACACAACATGTATCTGGGGAAAGCCACTGCTCAAAACCTTGTTATTTGTATTGCATATATCATAAATATGAGTGAAAATACGAAGCTTTTTCTCACTAGAACAATTCTGCACAAGTATGCTTAACTCTCTTAGCTCACAAGCAAGCTCTTGGCCAACACTTAGCCAATTTTGTAGCTTTCCAAGCCTCCTATTTCCTTGTGCAATTCCTATCACTAAATATCACATATTAATGGGAATCCAGTGCATCCAAAACTGCGTAATCCAAACTAGGTCCAGTTCCTAATTGCATGCATGATCTATACAACTCAATAAGTCATACAACTGATAGTACACTCTCCCCGCACTCTAGTGTCAACTGGGTTTTTATCTGAACTGACATGCATGACTTTCTCATGAGGAAATATTCAGTTAATTGGAGTAGCACTAGTGGATGCATTAGTGCACCAATTGACTGTTTATCCTGTATTAGTTCCAAAAACAATTTAGAACTAATTTAACTGAACTTAACTCAGTAAACTAAGTGATCTAATTTCCAACTCAATTTAAACTCATACCGGACCCCTAAAACTTAGGTAGGACATATACATGACTATAAAAAGACTTCCAACTCGAAATTCCTAATATAATTAAGTTAATTAAACTTAATTAACTATTTACAAGCTGTTATGAGAATAGAATTCGATTTAATTCTCAGTTTAATTCAAGGACAAATTAAATAAGAATTTCTTGTTGCCATTTCTCAACAAACTGTAACCAAACTTTGTCGCCCACCTAGAACTTGTGTGGCACCCGATGTTGATCATGACACTGCTTGTGCTTAGCATTGGATTTGTCCAATATGTCATGTACTGTTGGCAGATGTTTTGAATGCGCTCAATGAAGTTATTAGCCCTATCAGCTTCGCCCTAGACATGTGCAAAATCTACATGAGTAGTTGCAAATGGTATGGCCACATCAATGGGACATAGTGGTTGGAATCCCAATCCCACCATAAAGGGGTTGTGTCCAGTTGAGCTACGAAGAGCTTTGCTGTAGCTATGAAAAACATAAGGGATACTTTCATCCCATGAGTGTGCATGCTTCAAATTGCACATGCGCATAATGTGCATGATCATCTTATTGAGGACCTCTGTTTGGCCATCAGTTTGTGGGTGGAAGGGCGTGGAATTAGTGAGCAAGGTATTCAGCATCGACCAAAGGCTTGAAAAAAATGTACAAAGGAACTTGATTTCACGATATGAGATAATGGACTGTGGGATCCCAAAGTGTACTCACGCTCATTCAATGAAGACCTTAGCAGTGGCTTTTGTTGTGATACATTTCTTTCAAGCCGCTAGAATGGCCATCTTAGAGAATCTGTTGAGGACCACGGAAATGCAGTCATTGCCATGCTTAGTAGAAGGAAGGCCCGACATGTAATCCATGGAGATGGATGCCCAAGGCCGATTAGGAGTAGGTAAAGTATAATATAAGAATTGCTTCTTGATGGTCGGTTTGGAAATGGCACAAGTAGTGCAGGATTTGATGTACTTCCCAACATTGTGTTGAAGTTTCGGCCAATAAAAATACTTTTGCAACACTACCATTATTTTATCTACTCCGAAATGTCCAACAAACCAATTGTCTTGCACTTCCCAAATCATCATGGCATGCTCGCTTTAAGGAACACATAGGTGTCCCAGGCATCATCGCAGTGCACCCTGGAGGTGAATATCAAAAACTTGCTTGCCTCCCAGGAGCATCCGGTATGTGTTGCCATATTTTGGATCGCTCTTGTAAAGATGCGTCTGCCTCGATGTCTCGTGTCCACAAGAGTTGAGCACAATGGTCAGGGTCCTGACTGATGGTTGGATGAGACAGTCTGCAACATTAATTGTGTTTCCCTTATTGTACTTAATGTTAAAATGGAAATGTTGTAGGCATGTAGACCATTTTTGATTGCAATCGTTTTGCAAATTTACTTGCATCTATATGAACTGTAGGGAGCGGTGGTCTGTGTGGATGACCGTTTCCCTCCCCATAATGTAATGCCATTATCAGTATGCCTGCACAATAGAATATTACATCTCTTTGTCATAGGTGGGATACTTTCAATCTGTGTTTAAAGGTGTCTCACTGTGATATGCCACCGGATAGCCCTGCTGAGTAAGAACTACACCAATAGCATAGTTGGAGGCATCTGTCTCAATCTCAATTGGTAGTTGCAGGTCTAGTAATGTGAGCACTAGTGCAAACCAGAGATGATGCTTTACTCGAAAAACTCCTTTTGTTGGGGTATAGACAAAAATAATTTTTCTTTCTCTCCACTTGTTGTAGTGGCTACAACTGCCCTCCAAAATTTTGCCTTAGCCTCGTTTTGGAGCCTCCCTACCAACTTTTCACAACACCTTGTCTTGCTTCGTCAAGTACACAAGCTTCAACGTTGTTCTTGCATAAAGGCAACCTGTCGATCATAGCTTGATGCATTCCCCTTAGAGGCTTCTCATCTGGACTTGGTCCACCTGTAGGTTGAGTAGCTCCCCCAAGAAATTGTGCAAGTATGGAGGGCAACCAACCTTCCCTCAAGAAATTGCGCAATCTTGTCTGACAACCTACTGGGCTCCAGAATTGCGTAATTTTTCTAGTCAACCCTCATAGTGAAAATTGCACAATTTTCCCCAACAGGGTAGCTCAGCCTAGGATTTGCACAAATCTAGGCAGCAATCGGCTGCTTTGCCCAGAAATTGCGCAAATCTCCTGGGAAGCCATCCCAGCTCCCAGCCAAGAATGCACATTTCCTTCTAGTAGTTGAGTAACTTCATGCATGAGAAGCTGGGTTGACCAGTTCCACCAGGGACCAAGGAAACTTGACTTGCATGCATGGCTTGCTTTTTCCTAGAATAGTAAAAGGCATCCCATGATTCATGGAACAATTTTTAGCAGCTGGAGGTTACATGGAAGTTCGTTTAGGATCCTTCCTCCAAATGTCGTTTTTTCCTAGATTTGTGGCATGCGCGTCATGAGCTGAAAACTTATTTATTCGACACATTAGAGCTCATTCTTTCACATCAATCTTGGAGCTTTGACATCCCACATCACATCTAGGACTCTTCAACACATCTGGCTCAACTATTCGCGGGTAAGTGGCCTCAACTTGTCTTTTGCAACATTTTTGTCGCTTTTTGTGTTTTCGCTTATGTGAGTGTTGTTTGCTTGATTTCTTTGAACGCTTGCTATCGTTTACATGCATAATAGGTTTTCCTAGTTTCAGTTTTTGTTGCTATCCCACTGCTATTGCATGCATGAAACTGTTTTCCACAAACGATCGCTAATTCGACGACTTGCTTCACCCACATGCATGTTGATCCATTTATTGAATCTTTCATTCATGTTTGCATGCACTGTTAATCACTTATAGTTTCAATTAGTGTCACCATGCATTCATTTTCATATTTTCTTTTAGTTTCCCATTGGCGGGTTTGGGCAGACTTGTCCTGGACTCCACCTCACCGAGACAACATTGCACAATTTGGGGAAGGAAGGCACTGTCTTCCTCTCTAGAAATGTGCTTTTATCCCCAGGCACTGTCCTCCAGGACTCTTTTGCACATTTCTAAGGGACAATGACTGCTGGCCCAGAAAATTGCGTAATGTAGTCCCTGAGCCTGTAGTCACTCCCAGTTGGAATTGCGCATTGCATAATCCTAGCAGCCAATAGCTAGTCTGGATTGCGCATTGTGCAAATCCAGCAGCTAGTCTTGCCTCCCAGATAGCCCAGATTGCCTTTTGTGCAGTTTTGTCAACTAGCCACCCAGCCTCCCAGAAGAAATTACACAATCATTCCTATCAGTTCCCCAGGTACGTGTTATGTCATTCCCCAAATTTGCTTTGGTTTTCGCTGACAAATTTCTTTCCATGCATGTTGCTTTGTCTCCAAATATTTCAGGTGTTCATCCGCCTCTTAGCAGTACAAGATCAATGGCTCTAAGAGAGAAAGATCATAGGACACTGACGGAAATACAACTGGAGCAGCAGTTGAGCGAGTGTCCTCTAGTCTACCGATCTATGAAGATACAAAACCGTTTCTAGACAAGGACATCAAACTAAAGTGGCAAGCGGTCAATGAAGCATTTGCAGGCACTTTTGACGAAGACCTCGAAGACTGTCAAGTGTACGTGAACATTCACAAGTTCGGCTTGTATCAGATTGCATGCAGATATCCCACATTCCCATGTGCGGACATGATACATTAGATCGTCTCTCACATTGATCCTGAGATGATGACCTTGAGCCGTGTCAGTGGGACGAAGCTTGCAACCTTTGGGGCACAAGATTATGATGAGATGTATCAGATTTCAGAGCCCGTGACTATCATGAAGACTCCCTTCAACTTTCCCAACAACAGTGCTAACTCCAGAGACATTCTAAAGAACTAGGTAAAGGAGCCAGCTTGATTCAAGTTTACACCCAACCAGATCTACAAGACAAAGATACTGCGGAAGGTGTATCAATACTTGGTCATATTTGCATGTTGACTTTATGGCCAAGAAAGCACAAAAGCCTTCCCACAAAGTTGGGTGATCGTGCTGGACCAACTGGCTAGAGAAGGAAAACCATGTAACTGGTCTGACATGTTGGCTCATTAGCTGAAGGAACAAGTAACGAAGGCTCGACAATCACTCAGAGGTATGCATGCAAAGATTTACATGTCCGCCTACATCTTAGATGCAATTTGTGCCCAACAGGAGTTCCCCGACTTGGAGTGGGCATGGTCACTGACGGAGACTGCTGTGAACACATATTTCAAGTTTTTGTTCGAATGCAGCTTCAGAGGAGTAATCACATGGCTGTCCGATCATTTTGTCACCCAAGTTTATAAGATGATATTCGAACAGGATCCACCCTGCATGTCAAAGGAAGTTGCATTCTGACACCGTCATCCGAATGTTTAGCATGAAGAAGCCTCTGCATGTTCTACTGAATTTTGCCTTGGACATACTCATCATGCAGGAAGTAGCTTATCACATCTTCGTAGGACTGACAACTAGACTGCACCGGAAGAAGAAGGCACCTTGGCCCGCTCTTCTGTTGCGGATTGGGTTATATGAGATCCAGAGTATCAAGAAAGATGATGTCAAAGTAGAACAAATAAAGAAGTATCCATTCGACCTCCGAAGTTACAATCTGTACGACCCACATTGTATTGTGAAGGGTCACTGCACGAGAGTTCAGTTCAAATGGATCCATGGGGCATTTCATTGGCCCGAGGGGGACCCATGGAGATATTGCTATAGTTTCTCTAGACCCAATGAATAGGTCAGCTTCACTATGGAGTGGTTAGCGAAGAGACATGAAGTAGCATCTCAGAGAGCACCAACAACATCAACAATAGTAGCAGCAGAGGCAAGCATACCAGTGTGCGACAAGGGTAAGAGGAAGATTGTTGATTGCATGGAGGAGGAGAAAGATGCAAGTTTCGAGTAGATCCATTAGTAGAGAAAGCAGTTATGGCTATAGAGGCAAAGAGGCACCAATGCGACATTCGAATTGTGCAAACGTAGAGGGACAAGAGAAGAATGGAGGAAGCAGAGAAGGAGTTGCATGAGCTGAGGGAGCCACTCCTAAAGGAACAAGAGCTACGGAAATAGAAGAGGGAAGCGTAGCAATAGAAGGTATAGCACAGGGTGCAACACGTGCAAATAGATGAAACAACACTTGTACAAGTAGTTGATTCATTAGAATAGTTGGCATTAGGCAAATAGGGTGAACCATCGCAGGAGTAAGAGTTCGCTCATGAGTTAGCAACAAGAGTTGGAATAGGACACCGACCTCATGCCTCATCACCAAGAGGTCGACTTACCTACTTCACCTCATCTAGATGATGAGCAAGTCTCAATTGACCAAGGAGGCACTGAGATCCTTGGCGATCAACCGGAAGGAGAGATGCACAACATCTCATTCGAGGAATATCAACATAGAGTTGTGTAGTCTCACAGAGTGTCAACTTTGGAGGATCATACATCTCCTATGCAAGTTGAGGAATGAGTGATCGTGACTGATGTGCGCAAACATCCAATAGTCGTGGTTGATGCAACAAGAGTGTATGTTGAAGCCACTAATTCAAGTGTTCGCTTTCTGATAGTTGAGAATGAGCAAATGGAAAAGGAACTACAGACGGCCAAGGAAGGAGGAGAGTTGGTGACAGTGTCCACCCGAGATGAAATGAAGAAGGCAATACTAGATGAAGTATTGTCCCTTCACACAGTTATGCGAGCATTATACTCTAAGTTTGGTACTGTGTATAAGGAAGTCGTCCATCTCAACAGATGGCAGCAACGATATGCTAGAAGAGCACGTACCTTGACGAAATTGTATGCTACTGTTGATGACATGCAAACATGGACGATGAAATACAAGGGAGTCCTGCTTCACTTACCTAAGATGATGAGGGCCAATGCGGTCGAGCTGAAAGCACATATCCGTAGTCGAATCTAGAACTATGAAGAGCTCTCGCAGCTCATCACTAGCATACAGGATTCCCATGCATGAGTATTCAAGAGTATGGATGTTGTGGTACACACACATGCGATCCCATCTATTGGGACTCTCACCCAAGTGAAGACAAAGGCACATGTCTGACTAGAGCTTAACTCGTACTTCGACGAGTTGATGTGCATTGCCACCAGCCAATACTTGCCCATCAGTGCAAACATCATGCACAAGTATGTTGCTAGTCCGGCCGCATTGAAGACAATGATGCACATGCTTTCAAACGAGTTGGACAGAGGAGCCCAAGCAATGTACCCGAATGCTATGGAGACAAGATTCAGGTTTCAAAGAGATGTCACCGCGGAGCACACGGACACCATCAAGGACTACCGATCTTGGCATTAGTATGTTACTGTCGATCAACATGAGGATGTTGGGGAGTTGGACTTCCATGGTTGTCTAAGTCAAAGTGATGTCTAACACGGCTTGCTCAAGCCATTTTGTTTCACATGGGTACATGTGCATTGTAATGTAATGTCTTGTCAAGTGTCGATAGTTGGATGTAACAGTCATAGAGTAGATCAAGAGTCATGAGGGTAGTTGAACTGTCACAATGGGGAATGTCAAGGGTCACCCCATCCTTTACTAAAATAGTCCCTCATAGCTCATTGTATAGGCTTTTGGTCAGCCAAGCTTATGATAAGACTATCTTGGAGAGAGCTTGGTCAGTATTGTAACAAGCCTTGGCTTCTCCATTGCGCAAAGCTAGTACATCTCTTTGGAGGAGCATGTGGTTATGGCTGTAACATTCCACTATTGGAACTAGTGATTGGACATGGATGTATTGTATGACTGGAACTTACACTTCTTAATATAACAAGAGCCAACACGTTTCATGCATATGTTGTATTTTATTATATGCTATCCAGTTTACTCTAAATGATATATGTATTGGTTTGCTTACGCATGCATGTATAGACTATTTTGTATAAGTATGTCTGAATCTTTCTGAAATGTGTTGTTGGTTTAACCATCACTTTGGATTGCTCGCTAACTTTCATTTTATTTTGTGATGTATCTTTTCTCGTGTGTTCCCTTCCAAGCCGAGTGCTATCACAGGTTTCCAAGGGGCACACTCATCTCAAACCCCATGTGTTAGAACCTCTCATGCACCTTCATTGACTCACTACAACTGTCACACCCTTGCTACCAATAGAGTTATCTTACTTGCCTCTATGCAAAATTGCAGTCAAGGCATTATTGTACAACCCACTACTGGGACTCCTACATCGAACGATTTGAGGTCTAATTGGGACTTCTAACCGGGGAGATCCCTTGACATGTTGGCAGGTCCAACACCGTCAACATTTCTGGCGCTAGAAGGAGGGCCAGATGACAAGCTATGTCCTCTCATCCGGTTTTGAACCTTTGCATATCTTTCATGGATTCTTGCACTCTTCTCCCTCCGCGATTTCTTTCGAATCATGAAGATGTCACCATCACGAGGGAGTTTTTCGATCACTTGTCCACTTACACGTATGATGGTGAAGGCGAAGTGGTGTGGCCTGAGTACTTACATGGCTTTCTTTCCATGCTTCATGAGGAAGATGGGTGTTCTGATGAATAGGCCAGCTTGCTTCTTGCATACACACTTCGCGAATCTCCACTTCGATGGTTGTTCAACCTACTGGCTGACAGTGTGCGCTCACTTGAGCACTTTTGTGATCTCATTGAAGACACTTTCTATCATTTTGATCCAGACCATATTGACCAAAAATAGTTACAACAACGGAAGGCTCCACATGAATCGATTATGGATTTTTTGCAGCGATTCCGTGACTTGCAATTTCAAGCTCCGAGGAGCTAGATGAAATTCCTCTATCTTTGGGACCGATTTGAGTATTGCATCAAGAAATCTGCTCATCCCAAGAAGAGGTTTGAAATCAACCCTTGCTCGATATTCTTCAGTGGGGGAGCTACACAATCTCAGACAGATGTGGTCACTATCACGAGTGACTATCCGCCATGCCCTCATCAAACAGCTCCACCATTGTCGAATGATGTTGAGGATCATGCTCACATACATGTTCAACTTTCACATCCTCCCAACATCACTTCACTTAATTTTCTCGCAGATTTGGTTGTGAGTCCTTCGAGTTGTCATATGCATTCTGTTCCACAACCTCCGTCTTCGCACTCGGCTATTCCTCTAGATGATAATGTCTTGTGTTCTTCCATTCTAGTCTCTACACTTGTTGTGAACTAGGAACAAGCCATTGACGGAGTTGGTTTTGCACAACCAACATGCGCTGTCATTCATGAAGAGTATGAGTGGGAGCTTGGGCATCAACACTCGGTGAAGGATGACTCCCTTTCGTCCCATCCTCCTCCATTCTTTCCTAAAACATTTGGTGAACCTGCCATCCATGATTTTGCATGTGTATCTCCATCCACGGATGCACCCATTGTTGATCACTCGCAGGACACACCGGATGTTGGTCCATCATTCGACAACGAAGAGGATAAGTTATTCATTGAAAATCCACTTGATCTTTCATCTGCCTTTTCTGGAACCACAGAGGATGAGTTTGTCTGCTTTTCATCTACCCCTTTGTTTGATTCATCTGATCATGAGGATACTGATGAGCTCATTCATTTTTTTGATCTTGGTGGTCGTGATCCATTTGCTTCCATATTTGATCACAATAATGACTCTATCGCAGTTGATCTTTTGAAGCCACCGATCTATGATGATCTATCTGATGATGAAGTTGAAAAACCCAAGACTGTTGAGGCACTTCAACTTGAGTTGATGGTTATGTCAGGCCCTCACTCTCTTGGGGTTAGTCTCACTTTCGATCAGGAAATTGTTCAATCACCCAAGGCTCCTCATCACTCATCTGTATGCATTGAAGATCAATCTTACACACAG
Source organism: Pinus taeda (assembly GCA_000404065.3). Taxonomy (NCBI): domain Eukaryota; kingdom Viridiplantae; phylum Streptophyta; class Pinopsida; order Pinales; family Pinaceae; genus Pinus; species Pinus taeda. The sequence continues at coordinate 195,371 of APFE030136950.1, forward strand.
ATCATGCTTCCTCCACTCGAACTGCACGATCCTATCGCTCATGCATTGGAGGAGTCTTACATTGCAAGCACGCGTGCACGATGAAAGTTATCTTTGTTTCTTTTGTTTGCTTGCATGTCACAGTCAAGAGTGTGCTTATGATTCAAAGATGCATGCAGTGTCACACAGCACCGTGATAAGTCCACAGACCTATTTTCATGCATTTGCACTCACTTATGTCCCATGGGCACTTTGAAACACGAAGTGTGGTTGTCTTCATTGTTATATCTTTCTTGCTTGCTGGTTCACACAACTGGGTTTCTCGTAGACCAATCCTTCACCAACATGGGTCAACCAATGCGCCAGTTGCTGCATTGGAAATATCACTTCATGTGATCAAGACCATGCATCGTTAGCTTAGGAGTAGGAGTGGTTTTTGCTTTCAGTTAGTTTGCTTGCATGCTTGTTTGCTTACTCGCTTAGCATTCACTTTTTCTTCTACTCTTGCTTTGTTTTGTTGCTTTTTAGTTCGCTTGTTTCGTTCGCAGGTTAGTTTGTCATGAAACCATGTATGACTCTTGAAACAAGCTGGGTAAAGTACAAGAGGGCCTGTACAACTATCACTACTTGGTTATCTGTCATCTTGCCTCTGTATGAAGAACTTATTACTTTTAGTCCATGATACGTCGAAGGAAAATACATACTGTTCAAAGTGAACCTTGGTGAAAACACAACGCTTGCGCACTAACTAGTATCACCTACTCTAGTCAGTTGTTTTTGGGTTAACCCTTGTCAGCTCAGTCAAGTAGAGTAAGGTGAGGGGGAAAACCTTAACAGGCATGTCAGAGGTATAATAAACTATTTATTTGCTGGAAAAACTTCATTTGCTCTCGATAAGTCTGGATCCCTCTTCTGCCCTTGAAATGAATAAGTTCTATGCACAATTATGAAAATGAAAAAAAATTCAAATTCAAATTCAAAATGAAAATGAATATGGCGAAAGAAGAGAAAGGCTTCCTACACAAAGAGGTGATGCAAGTAACTCCGCCGACGTACTGACCAGGCTCGCTGGTAGCGAAGCCATGCTTGTGTTCCTATGTGACTATATCGGGGTACTATCCAGGCCTGCTGGCAGTGGAGCAACACCAGAGATGAAACTAAGACTCTGACGACTATACTGCTTGTGCACCAATATACTCCTCAACCCCAATTGAAACAACTGTGCTTCCTTGGCTTGGAATGTGTGTCAATCGACCAAGAGCTTGGTAGATGCTACATCTTACAATCAAGCTAGTGTGAAACAAAGACTAACTGAGAAATGAACAATACTTCCGGAGGTGTTAGATTTGTTTTTCATGAACAAGGTCCATTCAAAGAGTTGGAGTTCTACCAATGTGTCGCCAGGTGTTGTAGCGGCTACAACCACCCTCCAAAATTTTGCCATAGCTTCGTTTTAGAGCCTCCCTACCAAATTTTCACAACACCTTGTATTACTTCGTCAAGTACACAAGCTTCAGTGTTTTTCTTTCATAAAGGCAGCCAGTTGATCACAACTTGATGCATTCTCTTCACAAGTTGCTCACCTAGAATTGGTCCCGCTGCAGGATGAGAAAATCCCCCAAGAAATTGCACAATTCTGGAGGGAAACCAACCTTCCCTCCAGAAATTATGCAATCATGTCTAACAGCCTCCTAGGCTCCATAATTGCGCAATTTTGCCAGTCAACCCTCACAGTGAAAATTGTACAAATTCCCCAACATGGATGCTCAGCCCATGATTTACGTAAATATGGGCAGCAGTCGGCTGCTCTACCCAGAAATTGCACAAATCTCCTGGGCAGCTAGCCCAGATCCCAACTAGAAATGCGCATTTCCTTCTAGTAGTTGAGTAGCTTCATGCATGAGCAACTAGGTTGACCAGTTCCACCCGGGACCAAGGAAACTTGACTTGCATGCATGGCTTGATTTTTCCCGAGATACAAAAAGGCAACATGTGAAAAGGAAATCCATGATTCAGGGAGCTATTTTTAGCAGCTAGAGGTTACATGCAAAGTTCGTTTAGGAACTTTCCTCCAAGTGTCGCTTTTTCCTAGATTTGTGGCATGCACGTCATGAGCTCAAAACTTATTTATTCAATGCATTAGAGCTCATTCTTTCACATTGATCTTGGAGCTCTGACATACCACAACACATCCATGACTCTTTGACACATCCGGCTCAACTATTCATGGTAAGTGACCTCAACTTGTCTTTTTCAACATTTATGTCACTTTTTATGTTTTCACTTGTGTGAGTGTTGTTTGCTTGATTTCTTTGAATGCTTGCTATTTTTTTCATGCATACTAGCTTGTCCTAGCACTGTTTCAGTTTTTGTTGCTATCTCATTGCTGTCGCATGCATGAAACTGTTTTGCACGAATTGTCGTTGATTCAACAACTCGCTTCACCCACATGCATGTTGATCTGTTTACTGAATCTTTCATTCATGTTTTTATGCACTGTCAATCACTTCTATTTTCACTTAGCATCGCCATGCATTCATTTTCATATTTGCTTTTAGTTGTCTGTCGGTGGGTCTGGGCGGCCTTGGCCCGAACTCCGCCTCACCGAGACAACATTGCGTAATCTGGGGAAGGAAGGATCTGTCTTCCTCTCCAAAAATGTGCAGTTCTGCCCATGCACTGTCCTCCAGGAATGTTTTGTGCATTTCTGAGGGGCAGTGACTACTGGCCCAGAAAATTGCACAATGCAGTCCCTGAGCATGTAGTGATTCCTATCTCTAATTGCACATTATACAATCCCAACAACCAGCAACCAATCTGGATTGCGTATTGCGCAAATCCAGTAGCCAGTCTTGCCTCCCAGACAACCCAGATTGCCTTTTGCGTAGTTCTGGCATCTAGTCACCCAGCCTCCCAGAAGAAATTGCGCAATCTTGCTTATCAGTTCCCCAGATATGTGTTATGTCATTCCACGAATTTACTTTGGTTTTCGCTGACATATTTATTGCCGTGTATGTTGCTTTGTCTCCAGATATTTCAGGTGTTCATTTGCCTCTTATCAGTATGGGATCAATGGCTTCCAAGAGAGCAAAGATCAAAGGACACTAACGGAAATACAGCTGGAGCAGCAGTTGAGCGAGTGTCCTCTTGTCTACCGATTTATGAAGATACCAAATTGTTTCTAGACAAGGACATTAAATTGAAGTGGCAAGAGGTCAATGAAGCATTTACAGGCACTTTTGAGGAACACCTCGAAGACCGTTAGGTGTTCGTGAACATTCACAAGTCTTATTTGTACCAGATTGCATGCATATATCCTGCATTCCCATGCACAAACATGATACACTAAATTGTCTCTCACACTAATCTCGAGACGATGAACTTGTGCAGTGTCAGTGGGATAAAGCTTGCAACCTTTTGGGCACAAGATCATGATGAGATGTATAAGATGTTAGAGCCCATGACTATAATTAAGACTCCCTTCAGCTTATCCAACAACAATACTAACTCTAGAGACATTCTGAAGAACTGGGTAGAGGAGCTAGCTCGATTCAGGTTTACACCCAACCATATATACAAGACAAAGATACTTACGGAAGGCGTATCAATACTTGGTCATATTTGCATGTTGACTGTATAGCCAAGAAAGCATGGAAACCTTCCCACAAAGTTGGGTGATCTCGATGGACCAACTGGTTAGAGAAGGAAAACCATGTAACTAGTCTGATATGTTGGCTCATCAGCTGAAGGAACAAGTAACGAAGGCTCGACAATCACTCGGAGGTATGCATGCAAATATTTACATGTCCGCCTACATCTTAGATGCAATCTGTGCCCGACAGGAGTTCCCGAGCTTGGAGTGGGCATGGTCATCGATGGAGACTACTGCGAACACATATTTCAAGTTGTTTTCTGAATGCAACTTCAGAGGAGTAATCACATGGCTATCCGATCATTTTGTCACCCAGTTTACAAGATGATATTCGAATAGGATCCACCTTGCATGTCAAAGGAAGCAATGGAGGCACTGATAGACATTGCTAATTTGCATGCCTCACCATCCGACAGCTTCATCCAAATTTTTAGCATGGAGAAGCCTCTGCATGTTCTATCGAAGTTCGCCTTGGACATACTTGTCATGCAGGAAGTAGCTTATCACATATTGGCAGGACTAACAACTAGATTGCACCGGAAGAAGAAGGCAACTTGGCCCGCTCTTCTGTTGTGGATTGGGTTATATGAGATCTAGAGTATCAAGAAAGCGGATGTCAAAGCAGAAAAAATAAAGAAGTATCCATTCGACCTCCGAAGTTACAATCGGTATGACCCACATTGTACTGTGAAGGATCACTGCACACGGGTTCATTTCAAATGGATCCATGGGGCATTTCATTGGGCAGAGGAGGACCCACCGAGATATTGCTACAGTTTCTCCAGACCCAATGAACATGTTAACTTCATTTTGGAGTGGTTAGTGAAGTGACATGAAGCAACATCTCGGAGAGCATCAACAACAACAGTAACAATAGCAACAAAGGAAAGCAGACTAGTGCGCGACAAGGGTAAGAGGAAGATTCTCGATCGCATGGAGGAGGAGCAAAGCTGCAAGTTTCGAGTAGATCCATTAGTAGAGAAAGCAGCTATGGATATAGATGTAAAGAGGCACCAATGCGACATGTGAATCCCGCAAAGGCAGAGGGACAAGAGAAGAAAGGAGGAAGCAAAGAAGGAGTTGCATGAGTTGAGGGAGCAACTCCGAAAGGAACAAGAGCTACACAAACAAGAGAGGGAAATGTAGCAACAATAGGTACAACAGGGGGCACAACATGTGAAAACAGATGAAATAATTCCCGTACAAATAGTTGATTCATCAGAACAGTTGGCATCAGGCAAACATGGTGAACCATTGCAGGAGCAAGACTTTGCTCATGAGATAGAACAAGAAATTCAATAGTTGGATGCAGACATGGAGCAGCAGGAGTTGGAATAGGACATCGACCTCATGCCTCATCACCAAGAGGTCAACTTACCTACTTCACCGCATCCAAATGATGAGTAAGTCTCAAGTGACTAAGGAGGCACTGAGATCGTTGGTGATCAACTAGAAGAAGAGATGCACAACATCTCATTCGACGAATCTCAACATAGAATTGTGAAGTATCGTAGAGTGTCAACTGTGGAGGATCATACATCTCCTGCACAAGTTGAGGAATAAGTGATTATGAATGATGTGTGCAAACATATAGCAGTTGTGGCCAATGCAACCATAGTGTATGCTGAAGCCACTAGTTCAAGTGTTCACTTTCTGATAGTTGAGAATGAGCGAATGGAAAAGGAACTATAGATGGCCAAGTAAGGAGGAGAGTTGGTGACAGTGTCCTCTCGAGCTGAACTGAAGAAGGAAATACTAGATGAATTATTGTCCCTTGACACCGTTATGTGATCGTTGTACTCTAAGTTTGGTACCATGCATAAGGAAGACATCCATCTCAACGGATGGCAGCAACGACGTGCTAGAAGAGCACGTATCTTGATGAACTTGCATGTTGCTGTTGATGACATGAAAACATGGACGATGAAATAAAAGGGAGCCCCGCTTCACTGACCTAATCTGACAAGGGTCAATATGATCGAGCTGAAAGCACATATCAGAGTCAAATATGGAACTATGAATAGCTCTTGTAGTTCATCACTAGCATACAGGATTCCCATGCACGAGTATTCAAGAGTATCAATGTTGTGTTGTGCACACTTGTGATCCCATCTGATGGGACTCTCACCCAAGAGAATACAAAGGCACATATTCGACTAGAGCTTAACTCGTACTTTGACGAGTTGATGTGCATTGCCACCAGCCAAGACTTGCCCATCAGTGTAGACATCATTTACAAGTATGTTTCTAGTCCAACCGCATTGAAGACAATGATGCACATGCTTTCAGACAAGTTGGACGGAGAAGCCTGAGCAGTGTACCCGGATGCTATGGAGGCAAGAGTTAAGTTTCAGACAGATGTCATCGCGGAGCACACAAACACCATCAAGGACTACCGATCTTGGCATCAGTATGTTACTGTCGATCAACATGAGGATGTTGAGGAGTTGGACTTCCATGGTTGTCTAAGTCAGAGTGATGTCTAGCATGGCTTTCTCAAGCCATTTTGTTTCACATGGGTACATGTGCATTGTAATGTAATGTCTTGTCAAGTGTAAGTCAAGTGTCGATAGTTAGATGTAACAATCATAGAGTAGATGAAGAGTCATGAGGGCAGTTGAACTATCACAAAGGGGAATGTTAAGGGTCACCCCACCCTTTGCTATAAATAGTCCCTCATAACTCATTGTATAGGCTTTTGGTCAGCCAAGCTTCCGATAAGACTATCTTGGAGAGAGCTTGTATAGTATTGTAACAAGCCTTGGCTTCTCCACTACGCAGAGCTAGTACATCTCTTTGGAGGAGTAGGCGGTTGTGGCTATAACGTTCCACTATTGGAACTAGTGGTTGGACATGGATGTACTATATGACTGGAACTTACACTTCTTAATATAACAAGAGCCAACACGTTTCATGCATATGTTGTATTGTATTCTATGCTATCTGGTTTACTCTAAATGATATATGTATTGGTTTGCCTACGCATGCATGTATAGACTATTCTGTATAAGTATGTATGAACTTTCTAAAATGTGTTGTTGGTTTAACCATCACTTTGGATCGCTCGCTAACTTGCCTTCCTTGTTGTGATTCATCTTTTCTTGTGTGTTCCCTTCCAAGCCGAGTGTTATCACAGGTTTCTCACCGGCGCACTCATCTCAACCCCCATGTGTTAGAACCTCTCATGCACCTTCCTTGACTCACTGCAGCTGTTACACCCTTGCTACCAATAGTATCTTACTTACCTCTGTGCGAAATCGCGGTCAAGGCATTACCATACGACCCAATGCTGAGACTCCTACACCAAATGGTATGAGGTCTAATTGGGAATTCTTACCGTGGAGATCCCCTGACATGTTGGTGGGTCCAGCACCATCAATACCACCCTTGGTAACTTGAATCAAATACCAAGTGATATGAGAGAACCTTAATATGAACCCGAAGTAGAAATTGGCAAGACCCAGAAAGTTGCAGAGTTCTGTTAGTGTGGTTGGGGTTAGCCAATCCATAATAACTTGTATCTTGGATGGATCCACATTCACACCCCGCTCATCAATGATGTACCCCATATATTGAACCTAGGTCATACCAAAAGTGCATTTCTCTAGATTGACAAACAATTTGTGTTGTCGCAGGGTTTGGAGGACCTATCGAATATGGTGGAGGTGCTCTTCGCAAATCTAGCTAAAGTCTAGGATGTTGTCCAAATACACAACCACGAATGAGTTGGTGAAGGGCCACAAGATGTCATCCATCAGCCTCATGAAGGTTTCGAGGTCATTCGTCAACTCGAAAGGCATGACCAACCATTCGAAAAGGCCCTCCTTGGATTTGAAGGCAGTCTTCCACACATCGGAGGGTTTGATTGGTACCTAGTGATAACTATACTTCAAGTCAATCTTGCTAAAAAAATTAGCCCCCTTGAGCTGGTCCATAAGGTTATCAATCCGTGGGATTGGATACATATTCCAGACAGTGAGCTTATTCAGCGCCTGATAGTCAATACAAAATCTCCAGGTCACGTCCTTCTTTTGTACCAAGACAATCGAAATCCCACAGGGCGATGAACACAACTTGATGTGCCCTTTCTGCAACAACTCATGAATCTTCCTCTTGATTTCATCGTTCTTCAAAAAAAAAGGTTTCTAGATCGACCTGTTGGGTAGCAGCGTGCTCGAGGTCAATTCGATGGAGTGTTTGACCTGATAGTTTAGGGGTACCCCTGTGGGTGAGGTGAAGATATTCTTGTATTCCTCCACGACCTTGTCCATATGTTGTTGCCATGTAGAGGATACCTATCTGTAGGCCACGTATGTGGACACAATCTGCTTCTCTCCTCGAGGGTGAATCATAAGGAAGACAAATTTCTCAGTCTGGGAAATGATCTTACTGCATTTCTTCTCAGAGATCAAAGAGATGGCGGTAGGCGGTGATACCTCTGCTATCCTGTATAAATTATTGCCCAGAGAAACAATAACAGTGTGAGGCCTAAACTCATACATAACATGATGCTTCCACAAGTATGGTTGGCCTAATAATACATCACAAACTTCAAGAGAAGTAACATCACATAATACATCATCTTTGAATGGCTTGATGTTGTAGGGAAAGCAACACTACTGGCTGACGTAGAGATCTCGTCCTTGGTGAAGCCACCTGATGGTGTATGATTGTGGGTGTGGTGTGGTCAATAGGCCCAATTTCTTGACGACATCTGCTGAAATGAGGTTCTTTTGGCTTCCACTGTTGACAATGAACTACAACAGAGAACCTTTCACCCACATTTGTATTGGAAGAGCTCCCCCCCCTCCTATGGATCTTCGGGCTCAATCTTTTGGAGCTTGGTGGTGGCAATGGTGGCACTAGGCTCCACATCAATAATCTACTTCCCTTTGTCGTTCCCCTTGTTGGGTTATGACTTAGAATCAAAACATGCATCTGAATTGGAAGCTTTCAACTTGGCCACTAGTGATTGCTTAGCTCAACAGTCACTTGTGTTGTGAGTGAGGCTCTTATGGAACTCACTCCATTTACCTATGTCCTTCTTTGCTTCATGGTGGTTTTCTTTTCTTGAAGATTCAACGGGTTGTCCTGAGTTGCCTCGCCTTGGATTTTTCCTCTATTTTGTGGTTTGGGGGTGTCTTTCCCTTGCTTTAGATTTGCAGATCCAAAGTATCATTTCTTTTGTTTAAATTTCTACTCGATCTTGACAACATATTGACAGGTGGTGCTAAGCGAGGATATGTCCAAGAACTCCATCTTGTCTTGGATGTGCATTTGTAGACAACCAAAATACTTGAGTAGCAAACCCTGCTCAGAATCCTTGATACCTAACTTCATGCGAAGGGTATGAAAAATATATGTGAACTTCGGTACGTCTTGATCCCTTCCCTATCATAGCGAGGTCCACTTTATGTATTTATCTTCATATCTCCTCATAGGCCAATATTGTTCCTTGTTGACATCTTGAAAAGAATTCCAAGTGGGTGTAGGTAAAAAAAATGAGGATTCCCTCTTGTCCTTCTGTGCATAGTAGGTTTCCCACTAGTCCTTGACATGGGGGCGACTTTGAGGAGTGGAAACATAATCTTTTCCCGATTGGAAAAGTCATGAACCGAAACATATCCTTACAACATATTTAACCATATATCTATGACATTTGCATCTATCTGGCCTTCAAATATGGAAATGTCCATTGGAAATACTGAGAGCAGGGGGTAAACCAATATTCCTTTTCAATTTTTACTTTTACCAGTTAGATCACTTATATTTAGAACACAAAATGAACAACAATAAGAATAAATGCTTTTATTAATTTCTTTAATAAATCAAGTACAATATATGTAGGGCTCAAACCCTAGATGAAGACACCTATATTCAATCTCCCAGGCTCCAACTTGTTGCCAAGCACCAACTTAGACTTTCCAAGGCACAGACCTTGTCAATTCTGAGGCACCAACCCCAAGGAATCCAATCCTATATCTTCTTCAGGCACTGAACTGGTTTCTTGAGGACTCCGATCCTCTAGGGCTCTAACCCTATCAATTTTGGGGCACTGACCCCAAGGACTCCAATCCTTTATCTTCTTCAGGCACCAACCTAGATTCTTGAGGACTTCGATCCTATAGGGCTCCAACCCTATTCTCCAAGGCACCAACCTTGTTGTTCGAGGCCCCAACCTCCGGGCACCAACCCTCTGGGCTCCAACCCACTCTCGTACTTTGTCTAGATGTGTTTGATAGTATTTCATTGCTCCCAATATCTTCTTCAACTTGCCATGTCAATCTCCAGCTTCACTGTAGTCTTCCACGCTACAACATCAATGAAAACCTTGATCTCTTAGAAGGTGTCACCACTGCTCTTCATCGTACCCAAACAATTTCTCCATGGTCACTTCATGATGGCTTCATCACAACGTCATGTCTCCAATAGTGTCTTCAAAATGTCTTCAAGAAACCTTTCCAAATCTGCTATATAGATGACATTCAAAAGTCTTCAAATCTACCTCATAAAGGATTGCTTCAAAGTGATTTCAATCAAGTATCTACAATAGACTGCTTCAAGAGCCTAGAATCCACTGATCTTCCTCCACAGGTCCGGTTCCTCCTTCCAGCTAGGACTGTCCACACTTGTTTAATATGAGCCTCAAAAAGAAAGGGTGACTGTACTGACCTTACAGTTTCCACAGATTCACTTCAGGTTCAAGGGAGGTATCTCCTTAAATCTGCAAAGTGTGCTCTCACAGGTTGCTTTTCAAGTGCAAGAAGGTGTCTCCAAATTGCATGATTTAGTTCCAACACACAACCTTCAAAAATATTGTACACTAGGCTCCACAGATCTGCATTCTAATGGTGGATTTGCTTCCTCAAATGACTGTACAATAAATTGCCTTTACCGAGTCCCCTTTACACCATTGAAGTGGCTACAAAACACTTGATCCAAACCCTCCTTAACATATCACTTCAACACCCAATTTCAGATTAGAAGGCTCCATGTAATGCTACACCTACGGCTTGAAGAGAGGGCCGTTAAACAATCCTCCACGGTTCTGCTATTCTCATTCCAATTATCCACAAGTGTTAATCACAGGTCTGAGCTCTAAACTAAGCCTCTTCACAGGTCTGAACTAGAAAGAGATTCGCAAGTCTGTCCGAGTCAATTTAGATGATTGTCCGACTTCCTACATGTTTACCACTGTTAGGATATTCCGACACATAGGAATAGTTAAGTTCAACTTGGTCTAGTATAGAGTTAGGTATAGAGTTAGGTAAAGTGTGTTTCTTTACCGTTGTACATTTTGTAACTTACAATCCGACGGTCACGATATGTAGTGATCCGACGGTTCATTCTCTCCTCGGTATTACCGACACTTGATCCGTGGCTTGACACCCGATTGGTCCATGAATTCTATTTAAAGCGCATGGAGGGTCATTTGTAGGTTAACCGTGCATGAGAGAAGCTTATGTAAATTTTCATTCTTTTATTAATAAATTGCCTGTAGTAGCCACGTTGGCGCAGGCCGTGGACTGTTTCCCTCTCTGAGGGTTTTAACCACGTCAAAATACTGGTGTATTGATCTGTGATCTGTTTGTGAGCGGTGTCCTTCTGGTGTTCTGTCTGAGGAACTTACCCTGTAAATTCCTACAATTATGTAGTATTTTATCGTGGATGTTAAGGCTAATGTAGAAGAGTGGTATCCCTCCTTCCATTGGTTTTCCCTTAACTTCAGGACCGAAAATTAACTCAGGTTGACCATCAAATAAGTTAACAGAGTCTTCATTCTCAACTAAGTTTAAAGATTTTCTTATTTGAGATTTGTAATTTTCATGTTTAATCAGTTCTATTAAAGGAACTGAGATTTTAATTTTGGCCACCTCTGCTCCCAAATTAAAAGGCAAAGGGGGTTCTTCTATTTGAACATTTGAAACCTTAACAGCAGGGTTAGGAGTAGTTTGTTCTTCTTTTTCAGTGTTTGGAGTCTTTTTAATTAGATTTTCTAATGTAATTTATGGAGACCTTTCCATTGTTTCCTTGAGGGGAGCTGAAGTGGAAGGTTGCTCATTAGAAGTTTGGTCATTGATTACATCTTCAATGATGGGACTGGGAGGGTTCTGATTTGATCTAGATAGGATTTGGAGAGTTTTTGTAACTGGAGCTCCTTTAACTTTCTTACACTGATTAGGTATTGATTTCTTGTTTTAGTCTAGAACATCAGTGTTATTTTTGGTCCTCAAATTGTGTTGTTTATGCACTTCAAAAATAGCAAAATCATACCCTTGCTTGTAGTTGAAATATTCTCCAAATTAGGTGTGTAACTATTGAAGCATGTATAATTCTTGGTCATCATGAGTCAGAAAAATCATTTCCTCATCACCTAACCCCATCAAGTTAATTTGGGTGTCTATCTCAGGGTCTTCTTGATGGGAAGTTTTAGCATAATTTTCTTGGAAAGGAGGTCTAATGTTGTGATCAGGCCCATTTTTACTAGTATTTTGGTTATGGTTCTTCCTAAAGTTTGGATTCCTTACTACAGGTGCTTGTTAGTTATCCTAGTGAGGTTTCCTTTCAATGACTTCTATCCTATCAATCAATTTTTCCATTCCTTTAGCTAAAGCATCCATTTTTTTATTAATGGGTGTATTCTGGATTTAATGCCTCTGTGGTAATTATCTTGTAACTTATTAACTAGAGAACCCATAGTAAAAACCTAGTTCTCCTGTTAATAAGTTACAATGGGTGTATTTTCATCTTTTAGTGGTGCTCTCCTTTTGTTTCTAACCCTAGCTCTTTTTGATAGCAAATTAGCTTCTACACTAACTGTTGCACTTTTCATATCTTCTAGGGTTGGGAGATTCCTTTGTCTAAGTTGAAACTCCATGTCAGTGGAAAACCCGTCTGGAAACTTTAACAGGGCTAAGCCAGGTGTAGGTCTAAGGTTGAGTGGTATTGCATTAAATCTAGTACAATAGTCCTGAACGGTCTCGTTTGCTCCCCTCTTGAGGTTTTCATATTTAGAAAGAATTTGAAGAGTGTTCCTTTTCTTCTCCCACCTATTTAAAAGTTGTTGGGAAAAAATTTCTAAACTATCTATACTATTATTAGGTAGAGATCTAAACCATGTTCTCACTTCTCCAGCTAGAGTTTGGGAAAAAAATCTCATTTGGCCATCTCCTATGTCAATTTCATGCAGTTCAAAATAATCTGTCATTTTTCTTGTCTGTTGTTGTGCTATGTAATATCCAAGTGCCATCAAATAGGACAATTTTACTCTGATAGTCTGATGGAAAGACACCTTGAGGAGTGGTCATCACAAGAGGGGCATATTTGAGTGCCATAGCTCTAAGTTGGATAGGATTGAGAACAGAAGTTGGGGTGACTGGGGGATTTTGGGTAACAGGGGTAATGGGTCTTTGATGGGTAGTGATAGGCTAATAGGGAAGTGAAGGTAATAATGGAGATGAGAAATGAGATTTAGAAATGTAAGGAAATGATGATGAACAAAAGGATGTTGAAGTTGTTTCAAAAATTTCAGGGATTCTATTAGTAGTAAGGGATGACTAAGGGGAATTTAGAAGGTACTGATCAATTGACAAGTTTTCCCTTTGAACTTCAAGTTTTGTTGTAAATTCTGGATCTAGAATGGTGTCCTCAAGTGCACTCTCAGACTTCGTTCTAAAGAGGGAAAGGTCAAAATACTCGTCAAAAGGGAGGTCTTCTATGAACAACCACTCACTAGGGCAAGAATTGGATCTAAATAAAGGTCTTGGGCTTACCGAACTTTCTTGTCTTTTGATTATTCTTGAAATAAGATTGGGATTGTCAAATACAGGGGAGGATTTGGATCAGGATTAGCCCTTGTATAGTGAGTTCTCCTTGAAGCTAAATTTCAAGATTTTTCTAATTATTTTCTCTTTTTATGAATTTTTTAAATAACTTCTAATAACTCTTTAAGAGGCTTGAAAATAAAAATTTGAATTTCTCAAAGGTTTATTAAGACTGAGGGTTTTGAATCCCCAGTATGGTCACCACTATGTTATCACTTAGAAGTCTTCCCTAGAAGTTATAAAAAGAAGGAATAATCCGAGGTAACCATAAACCAATCTTTTACACTTGGGTTTTAGCCAAGCTAAGTCTAGAGAGGGCTCTCTCTTTATAATTTAACTTTATTTTGGGTGGGATTTCAGGCTAGTTCTTAGTGCTCATGATGTTTTGGTTTTGATTTGGTGGTGAACTTAAGGAAACAAATGGGCAGAGCAAGTATTCAGGCCATTGGGCTATGGATTCAATAAAAAGTTGCTTAATTGGATTATATCTATTACTAAAGGAGGAGTTCATAGGACAGGCTAGAAATCTAGCAAAAAGAAAATCTGCAATTTCAAATAGATTAGGTAGTCCTAACCAGGGTAAAAGGGAAATGAAGAATCCCTAAACCAAGATCAATATGAAGAACAGAAGGAGATCAGTAGAAAAGGGAAACTAAGAATCCTTTATTATGGAACCAAGGGGGGAACTACAGAAGTAAGGGAGCAATTAAGAATTCCCAGACCAAGATAGTTTAGTAGAAAATAATGAGAAAGTAAACAGTCAATATAGGGAGCATGAAAGCTAATTCTGAAATATCATTCCTTGTTTAATATTCATATTTCATAGAGAAAACATGTGAATATTTATAACATGACAAGAAAACAATAATTAAACATGAAGAGATAATACTTTTTTTGTTCCAACTATGCACAAGAATCCAGTGAAATGTCTTTAGCTTTATTTCACGACCCAGCAAAACCAGTCCAATCTTGATTAGAATAGCTTCTTAGCTTGATATGAAATGTCTACATAAATGGTTTTTAATCTACCATAATTACTTTGAAATATGAAGTATTTATACAGAAATTGTTACAAAATATCTCATAACAATATGAGAATTAATCTAGGAAATTAAAAATATCTTCAAGCACGAAGATAGAGATAGATGGAAAATTGTCTTCTTGCTGTCCCTTTTATTATGATTATGTTGGCTGTTGTAATTCGGATTTGGCTCTTTTCGTTTCTTGATATCTATGTGCTGGAATCACTTTATGTCTTCAACCTACCAATACCATTTACCTGCCATACTTTGACCCTATTTCATTTGTTTTACGTTGTTGTCATATGGATTTATTATAGTAACTTTATTGTAAATCCGTCAAGCTTTTCCACCATTCACCTTCAGGTAATTTCATCTTTAGCACCTTTCTATATATCTCATCAGCTTCAATGTACTTGGAAAAATTTGTCCTGTTGACAAAAAGGTGCTTTACCTCATGCTCTAGGAAAAACAAATTTTCTAGATTATCATATAATACCTTTCCTATGGGCAGAGCTTTTACCCCTAAATTACTAGCTTGGTTGCTAGCCAACTTGTTCAGTCTTTCAATGTAGTCATCTTGAGTCATAACCTTGTCATTAATAACCATAGGACTGGGAAGGCCTTTTTTGCTCAAAATACCAAACTTAGTGATGAATCTATCAATAACAGCTTGAATACTTTGGCATCTCTTCTTAAGATTGAGCTTAGGGATCCTTTTGGTAAGAATCTTCTTGATTTCTATGATGGTCCCTGTCCTATCTTCTATGCCCATTTCATCCAAATCATACCTATTTTTGTTGTTCAAGGGTGTTATCAGTTGGTTGGCCTCTTCAGGATTGTCTCCTAACTCTTCTCTTATCTCGTGAATTGCTTCGATGGCCACTTTCACTAGTTCAGTTTACTAAAAAATTATTTGAATTGATGGCCAAACATCATTGACAGAGTGAATGATGTTGGCACAGAGCATTTCCTTTATATCTCCTAGTGGCTATTATAATGTCAAGTCCTTTTCAAGGACTTTTATCCTTTCTCACATCCTTTGACTCTTCTAAGCTTCTTCCTTCGGTTGTCTTTGTGCAAGTTCGCAATCAGTTTCCAAACTTGAAACTTTTTCTCTAAGCTTTTTAAGCTTAGTAGCCTAGATGGTCATTTCCTCCATGGCTTTTACCAATTCAGTTGTCTTTTCTATGGATGTCCCTGTTCTCATAGATGTACCTGTGACTGGCATAGCTATAGCTGGTGGAACTATTGGTGCTAAGGAAGAAGCCAATGTGGAGGGCACTGCTGTAGAGACTGTAGGAATGACAGTCTGTGGAGTGGTGGCCAACTCACTCTGTCTAGACTGAATCAACTTATCCAACTTTATCTCTATTTCTTTTATTTGATCATTCAGCTTAAGGACTAAGTCCATAATCTCTTCTTCCTTCCGAGTTTCTAATACTTCAGTTGTTTGTGGATGATGCAGAGGAGGAATTTTTAGCTGCTTTTTCAATGCAACTATGTCATCGTTTTTCTTTTTAATTAGGTTTTCTACAGCCTTTACATCCTTGGGATCATGCCCCAGCTCTATGATTAAGTCCTCTAAGGACTTTATCCTGATATCCTTGGCCTGTGAAGAGGCCTTCTCTAACTGGGATTGTGCTGATATATTATTCAGTGAATTTTGGAGTTGATGTGCTGCAATGGCCTTGCTGGTCAATATAGAAAGGACTAAGTCCATAAGCTCTTCTTCCTTCCGAGTTTCTAATACTTCAGCTGTTTGTGGATGATGCAGAGGAGGAATTTTTAACTGCTTTTTTAATGCAACTATGTCATCATTTTTCTTTTTAATTAGGTTTTCTACAGCCTTTACATCCTTGGGATCATGCCCCAGCTCTATGATTAAGTCCTCTAAGGACTTTATCTTGATATCCTTGGCCTGTGAAGAGGCCTTCTCTAACTGGAATTGTGCTGATATATTATTCAGTGAATTTTGGAGTTGATGTGCTGCAATGGCCTTGCTGGTCAATATAGAATGTACCATTTCCCTGGTTTGCTTGTGTAATTCTATTTGGTTGATAGGATGTATATCCTTTGCCAACACCTCGAAATTTGTCTTCAAGTAATTTGGCTTCATGAAAGTCATTTGCATCTTACGTTCTTTAACATCAAAGGCTAACATTAGCCTTGTTTGATTAGTGGGAGCCATTTTAAGGTATTGTGCATAACTTTGGGCCTTCAATCTTTCATTTTTGGCCTTTATTTCTGTGTATTCTCTCTATTGTCTTGGTTCTTTCCTGTTGGGGCCCTGAATGAGGATACTTCCATGCTCTGTTGCCTCTCTAGCAATTGAGCCTATGAAGTGGAAGGTTCTTGTGTACCTCCAGAGAGGGTGGTCTGCCTTCTTTCTGCTCTTTCTGTACCTATGGTTTTAGTTGTTTCCTATGTGAACTCTTGTTTTGAAAAGGGATTCAATCTTTCCCTCTTGACATAGGTCTATACAACAAGTCTGCTAGAAGGAGTTGCCTCCTCTATATCTCTTTTGGGATTCTTCTCCTCATTTATAGGAGTCTGTACAATAGGAAGATTACTCATGATGTGTTCTGGCTGAGCCAACTCTTCTAATATTTCTGGTTGCTCTAATTCTTCTTGCTCTTGAGGTCCTTCTTTTACCAGTTTCTCACTATGTTCCTGTGTTTCCCTTTGGGATTGACATTCTTCTGGAACCTATACAAAGGAATCTTCACCAAGTCTTCTTTCTAGATCAATCAACACATTATCAACAACAAATTTTATACTATCTTGGTCTACTAAAGTGTTCTCCACCCATTCTAGTTGATTTACATACTGTTTTATTTCAGGAATTATGCGGTGGATATAGGGAGATAATATTTTATTTTGTCTTCTATTGCAGATGAAATCTAAAGGATCATATCTCCATATGAAAATTTGTTTTAGTTTCATCCTTTGAAGGATTTCTTCTGCTTCCTTTCCAGCTTCCTCATTGTTAGATATAAAGGGGCCAAGCTGGCCTTTTATTCTGAGTTGATCTTTCTTCTTGGCCATCACAAAATGTACCTCATTTGAATTAATCATTTGCCTATAGTACTCCAGAGAAAACAATCTCATGGGGAGGTATCTTGGCAGTTTATAGGGTCTTAATTCACAGCCATATATCCTGATTTCAGTGATTTTTGTACAAGTACCAACCTCCTACTCTATATTGTTTGGACAACTGTAGGACCCTCCTGATATCTACACTGGTTCTTGGAGGAGGACTTCCTAACAACATATTTACAACTGGGTGCACAAAGAGATCTATGAAATCTGTATAAGTAAATGGATAGTCATATTGATGGATTAATGAAGTCCAAAATACTACTAATCAAGGGTTTCCCTGGTACCAAGCTTTTGGAGTGTAAATGCAAATTTATCAACTTGATAGTACAGGAAAAGATGGTATAAAACTGATGAATATTTGAATACTCTTTCCTTGTCCATTCTCATGAATTGATCATGCATCTTATTTGTAATGAGCTTATCATAGTCAAACATGATGGTAGGGGCCTGTCCAGGAGTGTAAACGGACATGAAGGCTATAATAATCTCATCAACAAATTCACTTGTAGTCTGGCCTAACACACTGAATATCATTGCTATGATGTCTTGGCCAAGTTTAGAGACTATTTTTCACATATATGGGGGAGGGTCCTTTGGAATGTATTTCTATTCCATAATGAAGGTCTGGTATAACTAAGCAATTTTCATGGAGGTAATTGTAGGGAATCTATTAAGCAGGTCTTCAAGAAAAAGGGGAGTCAGGTTTTGGCCTAGTTGCAACTACAACATGTCATTGATGGATTCAGCAATGATGTTAAATAATACAGTTTGGTCAAGAGTCATCACTGCTCTTTGGCTAGGATTGTAGTTCATATGGCAATAGTGGACAATTTCAAGGAGGATATGAACTCTGGGGTATTGGTATTTGGGCAAACCTGATTCCCAAAGACCTATTTTGTCCGTGTGGTTTAAGTATTGGTCTCTATACCTGCAATATAGTTTCAGTGGGGATTCTTGGATAGAGGTATCTTTGATTTAAAATTCTTTATCTGCCAAAGGGAGATGGTCTAAGTCCCTGTGGGGAGTAGAAATTGGTAGAATGTTCACTACAACTGGCACAACCATCCTTGGTTCTTGTGGATTCAAGGACGGGGGCAAAAGGTTTCTTGCCAAATTGAGGGGCAAATTGGTTCAATTCATTGTAGTTGAGGATTGTTGGGAAATTGTTTTACTGAATTACTCAATAACTTAAAACAACTGAGTAAAGGTTTGGGAATTAAATAGGGTTTATCAGCTATTTTGGGTAAATACTTGGTTTTAACTCTGAATGGATTGATGGGTGACTATGCGAGGTTTGTAGGAAGCGTATGCAAGTGAAGGATGGTCCGGAAGTTTAACAACTTTATCAAGTTGGCAGTTGGATGTGAGTTGATGGTTGCACATACTATGGTGCTTGCATGAAGGTCTGAGTAGTCTTTTTCACAATAAAACTAAAAGAAATGAGCTTTTTTAGTTTTATTTACACGGGGAAGGGAAAATTTGGAGTTAAGTGGGGGATGGGACATTTTTTCATCTAGCAGAAGGTGGTAAGTGGGTTTAGATCGCACCACCTTTGAGCTAGAGTGGTTTCGAGGGGAGGT
Source organism: Pinus taeda (assembly GCA_000404065.3). Taxonomy (NCBI): domain Eukaryota; kingdom Viridiplantae; phylum Streptophyta; class Pinopsida; order Pinales; family Pinaceae; genus Pinus; species Pinus taeda. The sequence continues at coordinate 214,527 of APFE030136950.1, forward strand.
CGCCCAATGCTACTCAACAAGCACCATGTAGCAGCAGGGTGAAAAGTGAAACCACCCATATCGAGTGGGTAAAGGTCGGCCTTCGGAGGCTATCCGATATGATTGTCAACCGTCGGATCAAATAGGACCTAATCATATGGTGGTCGGGGCGGGGATTAATCATGAGGTTTAATGGAAGGGCCCAATGGAGATTTAAGAGTGACGAGATTTAATTAATCATGGATTATGGTAGATTAGGGGTGTTGGGGGTGATTTCATTGGCAGAGGTCAATTACTAATTAACTACAGATTAGTAAATTAATTCATTTTATTCGGCGGAGGGTTTTGGTTCTTAATTATTCATTGATCAACTAATTAACCCATTAATCATACATGATATTAATAAAGTTTATGTTTCAAACTTTCGGTCGAGATATTAATATTAAGGGGTATTAATAAATACATAGGGGAAAAGGGTTCTTTTCTTGGGAGTTAATATAAATAATGTTATTAGTTAATATGAACGAAGGTGAAGAAAGTTTTAGTGCTCAGTATAAAATGGTTTTTTTGCAATTTGTTTTTTCCTTTCACATAGAAAACATAAAAACTTAGGCTAAGTGTATATTTGTGGGGTTTTGTATAAAGGGGTCTTTACATGGGAGGTAATCACTTTTCTAAGGTTTTATCCTTAGAGAAAGGGGTTTATTAGGGAAAGTAAGTTTATTTTGGAATATGAGTGAATTTGAAGGGGGGTGAATGGTTATGAGGCAACCTTTAGTACTTAGGATCTATAAGTTATTGGGTTGAGCGTCTGATCCCTTCAGAAGTCAGAGAAATGCTCTGAGCCCCTTTAACTTAAGATTTTAGGTACTTTAAGACTTTTCTTGGAAAGTAGTTAAGTGAAAAGTGTAATGAGTGAGGGAGGTTAATCAATTTGACTTTGTGGATTTGATACATGCCCAATTTGCATCCATACTTAAAAATTTGATGATGAAGGTGAATGATATGATCTTATCTAATCAATCATCACAATTCTGCAACCATTCAGCTACTTACCCATCTACTCATCCTACCATTTTTACTTCTCTTTATTAAGGTGCACTTAAGCTGGCAAACCCTTTGTCAGAACTTTTTCTTTTCTTTTTACAAAATTAATTTATCTAAGTCTAACCTTATTATATCCAAGGGCTCAGATTAAATAGTTGAGCTCCTTTTATTTACTCTACCTATGTACTTATCTACCAAGATTAAATAGTTTGGTCATATTTTATTCTCTATCTCTAAACATAAAATTGAAAACATGAAATAGCCAAGTTTAAACATTGTTACCTTCCATGGATCATGGCAAAGATAACAAGCTACACACAATCTTTTATTCTGCATCAAAAGTAAATAGTAGTGGCATTTTGTCTTCCACACTTTCATGGTCTTTTTGTTTTTGGGGTTCATATTATTTCATTTTTTGACCTTTTTTATTCTTTTTGTCCTTTGATTTTTCTTTTAGGACATACCCTCTTTACACTTTAATTTTTTTTTTTTTTTTTGAATATGGAAAACATTTACAGAAAGCAAAGGTATGTACATATTACGGATTTGACCTCAACGTTTCAAAAAATTTGACACCTATTGGTATAGCAACATAACACAAGCAACAACAAAAAAATGTTATAGCATACAATTTGCATTCAACCTACTTAATAGGTCAAGGAGCATTAAGCCATCAAATCTAAGAAAACACTTTAATGTAGGAAATCAATCAATAGTTGTATTCATATAAATTTAGAAAGGATTACAACCAATGCCTTGATGTTGTTGGTCTCTTCTGACGTATCTGAGTTCCCACACATATGCTAGCATCTCATGGATAGCCCCAACAATGGAAGTTTTAAGGCTTCTTACCTTTATCTCAAACCAAACCAAACACACTATTCTCCCTCCATAAACATAAACTAGAGAGCTACAAGCTATGATATCTTGTTGGTTATTCAAGCTCCAAAAAATATAAGAATGAAACTAGTCTAGCTTGTAAAATGAGGGGTTTATATAGCTTGGAGGGAGGGGAGATTGTTCCTATTATCATGGGAGAAGGCCTTATCCCTTGGGTTTGTTCCATCCTAATAGGGGAAAGGAGCCCAAATTGACTTCCTCGGCTCTATCCAGCCCAACCATCTACCAAACTTCCATTACGAAGATTCTAGACCTGGAAGCTTCGACTCCATATTTAAAAAACTTGTCAAAAGAGGATCAACACGACTGAAAAATGGCGCAGTTGCGCCGTATGGTGCTAGTTGTGGTTTTAATATTTGAAAATTGGTGCGATGAGGAAACAGGTCATTAGCGCTAGTCTTGTAAACTAGAGTAAAAGGAAGATTCTTGGGAAATGATGCAAGAGGGAATTGTTCTGCTCATGAAGAGGGACATAATGGGATTTTCTTCATGATGGGAGAGCATGTAGGGTTCACTATAGAGGTCCTCCAGGATCATGGAATGCGAAGTACAGGGACAGTGAAAAAATTCTATCTAAGAGATGCCTCCTAAAGAGTGAAGGTCGAACTAGAGTGAGAGGTGAAAAACTTTACAACTAGATGCGGGGAATTAGAGTCCACCGTTGGAAAACTTGCAAGAAGGCATAGATACATATACATCACTGAAAACTTGGACAAATGATACATGAGTCGTGGTATCGATGTAGCCATCCAGAGAATGATCATGTCAATGGATCCCCAATATGATCGCTAATTTGTGGTGTAGGTAAATTCTCGATGTTGACAAAGATAATTCCTCTAGTGCAAGAGAGCGGGTCTAGCCACAAACAAACAATGTAGTGAAAGCTTCCTCAAGCTAGAATCAAATAATAGGGCCTACCTCTTAGAATGTTGCTCCACTTGGTGATGATCCTGCTTCCTTACTCCATCTACCTTTCGTCTCCTTCCTTCAAATACCTGAAACAAACAAACAAACAAACAACAAAAAATGTGATAGTTGATTCGGATTTAAATAGGAACGCGACAAATTACAGAGATAACCATAAACACAAAGATGCAGTGTAAATAATACTTCATTTCATTAATGTAAAATATTGAAACATGCTTACAAACAATAATGATAATAAACCAGCTAGGGCGATGTTAGCTTATCTCTGAGAAGAGATGTGGTGCCCACATGCCTCTGAACTATGTTACAATGAGGCGCAAAGGCCTATTTATTGTTTAGAAATAATGGAAAACCCTAAACATCCAAAAGCATAACCCTAGAAGATGAAACGCCAAATTATGGGCCCGGTTTGGGTAAATTGGTACATCAACTTCCCAGGGTCGTAACTTTGGCATACAATCTCCATTTGATGCGCACAATATCTCGTTAGAAATATCTATCCGAGAAATACAACTTTGGGAAGAGAAACATTAGTCCATGGACCCGCGTTGCTCCTAGTTTTCCCAAAAAATGTCATTTACGGCTTGAAAACAACTCCTAAAGTTCAGGACTCGAAAAACTACTAAAACTAGTAAATTGTGCTACAATTAAGGAAACTAAAAAGTTGAAAGAAACAATGGTGGGAGTCCAAGTGGACTTGGTAGGTGGCCACCCATATCCACCTGGATCATTCCTCCCCCCTTAGAAAGCAATGGTCCCCATTCCATTGAGTTCCTCTATGAGATGAAGAAAATTCTGTTGAACTTGGTCCCTGGTGAGCCACTTGCCCTAGTGAAGGAGTTGGCCTGCTTTGACAACTCGATATAGTTGGATATTCTACTGGTGAGTGTCCTTGATCAGTGTGTCCATGATCTAATCAGTTGCATCTTATTCCATGCAATCTGGTTTTAACTCTGTGGGTGTGAGTTGTTCTGCAATGTCGGAAGTGTCGAGTAATGGTGGAAAGTATGGCCAAAGGCGGTTCACATTGAACACTGGGTGTAGGCCAGAGAATGGGGGAATGTTGAGCTCAAATGCATTGTCTCCCATAGCCTTGGTAATGGTGTAAGTACCATATCAAAGTGGTTTGAGTTTCTGATAGGCTCTGGTAAGGCGTTCCTTTTGCAAATGCAACTAGACATTGTCGCCCACCTAAAACTTGTGTGGTACCTGATGTTGATCATGTCACTACTTGCACTTGGCATTTGATTTCTCCACAATGTCCTAGACCTACTGGTGAATATGTGGATGTGCTCAATGAATTTGTTTGCCTTATCTGTTTTGGACTAGATATGAGCCGAATCTGTGTGAGTAGCTACAAATGGCATGGCCATATCAATGGGACATGGTGGTTGGAATCCAAAGCCCACCTGAATAGGGATGTGGCCAGTCGAGCTGTGGAGAGCCTGATTGTAGCTGTGTTGAACATAGGGGAGGCTCTCATCCCATGTGCATGGATGCTTTGAGTTGTACATGTGCAGAATGTGTACGATCATCATTTTGACAACCTCTGTCTAGCCATCAGTTTGAGGATGGAAGGCTATGGAGTTAGTGAGTTTGGTGTCCAACATCGACCAGAGACTAGACCAAAATGTACTGAGGAACCTACTGTCTCGATCTGAGATGGTAGACTGTGGGATCCCAAAGTGTAACCACACTCGTTCAAAGAAGATTTTAGCACTGGCTTCTACTATGATATTCTTCTTGCAGGCCACCATAATTGCCATCTTCGAAAACCTGTCGACAACCAAAAAATCATAGTAGTTTTCATGCTTAGTGGAAGGAAGGCCTAACATGTAATCCATGGAGATGTATTCCCAAGGTCTACTAGGGGTAGGCAATGGCGTAGGTAGTGCATGGTCGAAAGGTGTAACATGTAATCCATGGAGATGGATTCCCAAGGTCTACTAGGGGTATAAAGGCCTTGCTTCTTGATGGTCGGTTTGGCAATGGCATAGGTAGTGCATGATCTAATGTACTTCCTGACATCTTGTTGAAGATTCAACCAATAGACATACTCTTGCGGTATTGCCACCATTTTCTTGACCCTAGAATGCCCAGCATCCCGATTGCAGTGTGCTTCCAAAATCATCTTGTCACGCTCGCTTGAAGGAACACAAAGGTGACTCAGGTGGCATAACATGGCATCATGAAGGTGAAAATCTGGAACATGCTAACCCTCCAAGAATGTCTAGTATGTGTGGTCGAATTCTGGGTAGTTTTTGTAGAGAAGTTTCCAATTAGAAGTCTTGTGCCCACAAGAGTTGAGCACGGTGGTTAATGCCTTGATCAGTGGGGGAAATCCACAACATTATTGGTGCTACCATTATTATACTTGATATTCAAATGGAACTATTGTACGTATATGGGCCACTTGTGACGGAGATCATTTTGCAATTACCCTTGGGTTTGTATGAACTATACGGGTCGGTGGTCTATGTGGATGACCATTTCCTTCCCCAAAATCTAAAGCTTCCATGGTCGTCAAGCTTGCACAATGGAATACATCTCTTTGTCATAAGTGGGATACTTATGAACTGTGTCTGAAAGTGTCTCACTATGATATGCCACTGGATGCCAGAGTTGAGTAAGGACTACCCCAATAACATAGTTAGAGGCATCTATCTTGACAGCAAATGGTTGTTGCAAGTCTATTAATGTGAGCACTGGTGCCATGCATAGGCTATCTCTCAACTCTGTGAATGCTTTCTATTAAGATTCATACCAAAATAATTTTTCTTCCGCTCCTCCCTTGGCGACTTGACTCAAGGGCCAAGTGATATGAGAAAATCCCAACACGAACCTACGGTAGAAGTTGGCAAGACCTAGAAAGATGCGGAGATCTATCAAAGTGGTTGGAGATGGCCAATCCTGAATGACTTAGGTCTTGGTTGGATCCACATGCACCCCCTTTTCATTAATAATGTATCCTAAATACTGAGCATGGGTCATGCAAAAGTGCATTTCTCCAAATTGGCACATAACTTGTGTTGCCGTAGTGTTTGGAGAACCTGTCAGATGTGGTGGAGGTGCTATTCCCAACTGTGGCTGAAGATCAAGATGTCATCCAAGTATACCACTACAAATGAGTTGGTGAATGGCCGCAAGATGTCATCCATTAGCCTCATGAAGGTTCCAAGAGCATTCATCAATCCGAAAGGCATAACCAACCATTCAGAAAGTCCCTCCTTAGCTTTGAAGGGAGTCTTCCACACATTGTAGGGTTCGAATGGTATTTAGTGATATCCTCACTTCAAATCAATCTTGCTGAAATATTTTCCCCCTTCAGTTGGTCAAGGAGATCATCAATCTGTGGGATCAGGTAACTATTACAGATAATAATCTTGTTTAGTGCTCGATAGTCAATACAGAGTCTCTAAGTTTCATCCTTCTTCTGTACCAACACGATCGAGCTTCCACAAGATGATGAACTCTGACGGATGTGACCTTTCTGCAACAACTCCTGAATCTACCTCTTGATTTCATCATTCTCCAGAATGGTGCGCTGATAGATTGGTTGATTGGGCAGCTGCGCACTTGGGGTCAGATCAATGGAGTGCTTGACCTAAAAGTGTAACGGAACCCCTGTGTGGGAGGTGAAGATGTCCTCGTACTCCTCCACGACCTTTTCCATTTGTAGTTGTCGTGTGGAAGGGCCCTGTCTGGAGGTCGTGGCCACTATCTTCTTCTTTCCTTGAGGGCGTATCATCAGGAAAACAAATTCTAGTTTTGGAAATGATCTTACTACATTGTTTTGTAGTAACCAAAGAGATGGCAGTAGGTGGTGCTACCTCGGGTATCCTGTACAACTTATTTCCCAAAGTAACAATAATAGCATGGGGCCTTGATTCATACAAAACATGTCACTTCCACAAGTATGGTTGTCCTAAAAATACATCACAAACTTCAAGGGGAGCAATGTCACAAAATACCTCATCCGTGAAGGGCTTGATGTTGTATGGAATGTGATACTGTTGGCTCACACAAAGATCTCATCCTTGGTGAAACCATCTGATGGTGTATAATTGTGGATGTGTTGTGTTCGCTAAGCCTAGCTACTTCATGACCTCTGCTGAAATGAGGTTCTTTTGGCTCCCGCTATCGACAATGAACTATACCCACATCTAGGAGTGGAAGAGACGCTCCTTCTCCTATCGAACTTCAGGTTCCTCCTTCTGGATCTTCGTGGGGGAAATGGTGGCGTTTGGCTCTGCATTGATAATCTGCTTCCCTTTATCATTCCCCTTGTTGGGTTCAAACTCAAAGTCGAAACATGCATCTGATTCTAAAACCTTTATCTCTACCACCAATGATTTCTTCGGTCGACACTCACTTGTGTTGTGAGTGGAGCTCTTGTGGAACTCACACCACTTTCCCATGTCCTTTCTTGGCTTCACAACATTGCTCTTTGCTTGTAGCTTTGGTGGGTTGTCTTTGGCTGCCCTGCCTTGGCTTTGTCCTTTGTTCTGTGGTTTGGGGGGAACCTTTCCGTTGCCTCAGATTCGCAGATCCAAGCTCTCACTTCTTCTGTTTAAATTTTTTCTCGACCTTGACGGCATATCGGTATGCCGTCCCGACTGGGGGGATATTTAGGAATTCTATTTCTTCCTGGATGTACTTGTGCAGGAAGATGTGGTATTTGAGTACCAAATTCTACTCTGAATCCTTGATACCCAACTTTGTGCGAAGGGTATGGAAAATATTGGTAAACTCTGGCACGTCTTGGTCCCTTCCCTCCTGCAACATGGTCCACTTTATGTATTAATCCTCATAGCTTCCGACAGGGTAGTACTGCTCCTTAATGGCATCTCGAAATGAATCCCAATTGGGTGTGGCTGAAAATAATGAGCTTGTACTTTCATCCTCCTCCTCGCAGTAGGTTTCACACCAATCCTTGACGTAGGAGGCTACTTTGAGAAGAGTGAAAATAATATTTTCCCTACTGGAAAAATCATGAAGAGAAAAATAACCCTCTAGCAGATTTAACCATTTATCGATGGCATCTGCATCTGTCTAACCCTCAAATATGAGGATTTCAAAATTAACTTGTACCTTAAAAGTGTGGTGTTTCTAGATTAGCTGTTGGAAGTCGATGCGTTGCGCCTAGGTAGATGCTAAAGGATCTGGGCAAAGATGTCCATCATCATGTTCCTTTGTTGCTCGAGGGCTTCTTCGAGAAATATTTTGATAGGATCTCCTACTCCCTTGTCTTTCTTTCCATCTGTCATGGGAGGGTGTCAAGATTTACGAGGCTGGTCTTGCAAAGGTTCAACCAGTTCAAGCCCTAACTCCTTATACCCCGACCTCGTTGGAGACATGCGAACAAAAAGAATAGAGAAAAAACAAACAACTCTAATACCACTGATCTGTATTTAAGCAGGAATGTAAGAAATTATAGAGATAACCATAAACACATAGATATAGTGGAAATAATACTTCATTTCATTAATGTAAAATACTAAAATATGATTACAAACAACAATGGAAATAAACCAGCTAGGGCGATGGTAGCTTATCTCTAAGAAGAGATGTGGTAGCTACATGCCTTTGAACTCTATTACAATGAGGCTTGAAGGCCTATTTATTGTTGAGAAACAATGGAAAACCCTAAACATCCAAAAACCTAACCCTAGAAGATGAAACACCAAACTGTGGGCCTCGTTTGGGTAAATTGGTACATCAACTTCCCAGGGTCATAACTTTGTCATGTGATCTTTGTTTGATGCACACAATATCTCATTAGAAAGATCTATTCAAGAAATACAACTTATGGGAGAGAAAAATCAATCCATGGACCCATGTTGCTCCCAGGTTTCCCAAAAAATGTCATTTTGGGCCTCAAAATGGCTTTGGAAGTTCAAGGCCTGAAAAACTGCTAAAAATAGTAAAGTATGCTACAATTAAGGAAACTAAAAAGATGAAAGAAACAATGGTGGGGGTCCAAGTGCACTTGGCAGGTGGCCACCCATATCCACCTGGATTAATGGCATACAAATTGCATTCAACCTACTTAACAGGTCAAGGAACATTAATCCATAAAATGTAAGATAACAATTTAATGTAGGAAATCAATCTATAGTTGTATTCATATAAATTCAGAAAGAGATTATAAGCAATGCCTTGACATTGTTGGTCTCTTCTAACATATCCAGGTTCCCACACTTCTGCTAGCATCTCATGGATAGCCCAGACAATGGAAGTTTTAAGACTTCTTCCCTTTAGTCTCAAACCAAACCAAACACACGATTCTCCCTTTACCAAATGGGGCATTGACTATATGAGATGTTACCCAAATTTGGTTGGGGGGCATGGTTATATTATCTTTGATGTGGATTAGTTCACCAAATGGGCTAAAGGATGCCTACATACTTTGCGGATAGTAAAATGGCGGCACAATTTCTATTCAATCACATTATTTCCAAGTCTGGAGTGCCTCAAGCCATTGTCTCTGACCATGGCTCCCCATTCTCGAGATTACATGATGGCTGAGCTGAATTCTACATTGGGCTTATGCCATGATGGCTCAACCCTGTATTACCCTCAGGCCAACGACCAAGATGAAGTTGTGAACAAAGTCTTGGTTACGATGCTTCAGCTCACCATTGGGATGCACAAGTCAAATTGGCATCTCATGCTCTTTCCAACTCTATGGGCTTACCGAACCTTAACCAAGGATGCAACTGGGTTCACACCATTCCAGCTAGTCTATGGTCTGGAATAAACTTTACCGATTTTGTGCCAAATTCCCTCACTCAAGCTCGTTGTCCAACTTCTCCCCAAGACCTCACCTCCGTAAGAGCACCTCCTGTATTTAGAATGAGTGGATGAGACTCATCATTTTGCTGCTTTGGTCATTGAAGCACAGAAAAAGAGGATCAAGTCCCATTTTGACCAGTCAGTCTCCCCTCGTGCTTTTTTTGAGGGTGATTTGTTTCTACTGTATGATCAGGCTAATGATAAGCTGGGGGTAGGTAAGTTCAAACCCATGTGGCATGGGCCCTACATTATTAAACATGCATTATAGAAAGGGGCCTATGAGATTATTGATTATGAGGGAAATCCCTTAGAGAAGCCCCATAATGTGCTTTATCTCAAAAAGTACTATGCCTAGGTCATCTTTCATGGCTACTTTTGTATAATAGTGTGGTATTCATTTTTGTATGGTGTTGTTTGGTGTGCTATTTTTTCAAGCATCTTTCCTTCTTATTATGTCTTTTCTTTCTTTGCAGATGTTCGTGACTCCTTACATTGGTTTCATTGATCATGCTTGCCGTAGTACCTGAAGTCTATCATCTATGACATGGGCTATTTATGACCCCCATGGTGAGTTTATTGATCTTCAAGATATTTTTTTAGGTTGAACAACTAATAACATTGTTGAGTATAGTGCAGTTATTGAATTGTTGTCAAAAGCCATTTCTCTTGACATTCGAGAATTCGTTGTCAACCTTGATTCACAACTTGTTGTCCTTCAACTCAATGGGCAATATTTTATTAGAAACCCTTAGATATTGAGAATGTATTTGTGTATTCGTCTATTAGAGAGAAATTTTGATTACATCAGATATCATCATATTCCTAGGCATATGAATACATTGACAGATTCATTAGCTAATTATGTGTTGGACAAACGTTTGTGAAATATGTGAAAAACAAAAATAAACATTTGTACCATAGCAAGCAAGGATGTATATGTATATATATATATATATATATGTGTGTGTGTGTGTGTGTGTGTGTGTGTGTGTGTGTGTGTGTGTGTGTGTTTGAGTGTCATACATCAAAACCCCAAAAAATGATATATATGTTTAAATACATCCGTGGCTCGCAAGCTTCAAAACGTAAAATGCTAAATCTACGGACTACTCAGCATTGTGCTCATGACAACATGTAACTTCTCGTACTACACAATCCAATAGTCAGCGGATCCAGTCTAATACCCCCAATGTGTTCTGCTAATACTGGCATGGGATGTCACCCACCCGAGCATACTCTAGGATACCTCTGGTCAATCCCTCAATGTTTCGTGCAATTTCCTCCTCATTATCACTTCCTTCCAGATAAGGAGCAATATCGAATTGCCGAGAAATATGCCTAGAAATTGGGGACATCCCAGTAGGTCACTCTAGTTCCACATCTACATTTACGAAATCGAAATGTCATGAATGCATGTATTTCAAAAACAATTAAAAATAAAAAATAAAAATTGTTTTTACCTCCATCATCATAATCTTCTCCCTCTGGGAGCGGCATATCTGGATCACTGCAAAAGTCGGTACCACTATAGGGCCAATCCTCTACTGCGATTAGTTGACGTCTCAGCCACAAAAAGAAGGGGGGCTTATACAACATGTGCTTGCCGTGGGTGATTTTAGGCATCAGTTCACTCCAACAGGCCATCTGTGGGTCTCATGGAAATGGAAAATTCACCTTAACGAGATGGCAGTGAAATAGTGGGATCCACTCCAAAAAGAAGGTCACTAAAATGGAACTGTATGCAAACTGCTTCAGTTGTTCTACCTTGGCTTTAGATAATTGACATTTCATGTTTACCTTCATGGCTTCTACCTAGTTGAAGATAGTCAGTGCCGTAAATTCTATGGCATACTGAACTTTGGACTTGTTGGAATCATGTTGTGCTTGAGCCCCAACCACTCTGTTTATTGTCAACAACAGCACTTTTAGCACAAGATCCTGAACAGTCATGATCTATATCTTACTGCTCTTTGATTTTAGTGCTTTTGAACAATGTTCTGCGAGCAACATGTTCACACTTGCCCCAACAGGCTTGGACCCATACAAGTTGATTGGTTCCCCTCTTTGGGAGAGTCCAGTTATGAAATAAATGTCGGAAGTTTCCAATTCCAATTCTTGGTCCCACTCTTAAAAATTTCCCAATTGACATCCGAGAGACTTATCAAATATTGCAACAATTTGGGTTGAGCCTAAAGATCTGGTGTGAGGAAGAATTTGAGGAGCCCATATTCCTCAAGGAATTTAAATAGTTTAGGTCTACCAATTCTTGTGAATCAATGTCCTCATGCTCACGTTCTTTCCAATCAACCATTTTTCATTGTGTTTTTCCCTGCAAGAACCATATAATCAAGTCAACAATCATCCTTGGCTAAATAAATGTGGATCAAAGTAGAGAAATTTGCGCCAAAAACTTGAAATTTTTGTGTTCACAGGGCTGACACAACTATTTTAAAAATAGTAGCACTAACAGCATGCTTGACAGAGTTAATAACCCTCGATCGGCGTGATTTTGTGCCTGAAACTTACGCTGACCAAGGGAAATTTTTTTCTAAATCTTACTCTAAAAATCTAAAAAATGTTTAAAAATAGGCAAAACAAGCATGAAAATGAAGCTAACGGTCTTAGCTCTTACTTGCAACTAATGGATCATCGAATGGCCTCCCAGATCTACTATAATCTACTCCTGAGAATCTAGGACACAAATGGGTGAAAAATTCTCCACACAAGGTAAAAAGGTAAAATGGTAAAACTTATTTACTTTTTCCCTATTTTATTCATCTTTCATGAAATATTAGGGTTTTAAGGGAATTTTTAATATATTTTTACCTCAGAAATTAGATAATACGTTTACCTTTTCTGTAGCGACAGGTGACAGATTACTGATGATGATACTTGACTCATCGTTCCAGTCTTTTCTCGACTTGTAAAACTGAAATGAAAATATCACCGAGCATTTCTCCCTTTTTAACTCATTAAAGAGAATAAAAATGAGGGGTTTTCTTTCAAGATCTTTTCTAACTCTTTAAACATGAAAACATTGTCAATCTCTTATCACTTTGAACTCGCTAAAGGCTATGAAACATCGTTTAGCCAATAATTACCCCTTTTTTGGGTTGGGATAAATTATTTACGAAAAGTTAATCCTTGACTAAAATGGTCAAGCAGTTCTCTCGAGTATCATTTTCTACCTTTTCGGGCTTGAGAGACACAAATGTATGAAAAGGTACCTTTTGGAGTTTTCCTTTCTATTTCTTTTTCAAACTCTCTAAATATGAAAAGCATACTGAGTTACACCTTTGTCAGACTCGTTAAAACATTAAATGACATTGGGTTTGTCACCATGACAGACATAAGATTCTCCTTCCTAGGGCTTATTAAACTTTCTAGGTTGGATTCATCTAAAGGATGGACTTATAGTGTAATCACATGCTATCCCCTTCAATCTTGTGATTAAAAATTAAATGAGGCACCTGTCAGAAATGGTGGGGGAGAATGGGAAATTCTATCAATTGTTTCAGCATGTCACTCTTGAACATGACACTTTTTGCTTCGTGTCAGGGTGGGATATCTTCACTTCATCATTGACCTTCCCAGGTTTGGCCATTCATTTTTTCCTTCTATTTGATATTTATTATGTCATCATGACCACCGATCCTATGGATCCAAAGGCTTCCAAGCTCTGGAGTCATGTCGTCGATATGTTCAAGAGTTGTCTTTCTGCAGTTACAATCATTCCTGGTTCTTTGTATGATTTGAAATCATTGTATCCCTATGTATCATGTCGATGATGTGGGATACATCATGGTTGTCCTTCAAGACGATCACTTCCTGTCGACGTTAGTTCATTTTCCAGGAAGTTGGCTGAGAGACTCCCTTCTATCACCTTAGAGCTTGCATGCCCTAATGGAAAGTTCTTCACACTCGACGACAAATTCACACCAATTGCTTTCGATCAGGTGATTTCATGGGTGTTCGACTTCAATTCCTTTATTCACATTCTGTGGATTGTGTTGCTAGTACCTTGGGAGCCATTGACATTATTGGTGGTTTCTCATGCACTTGTTAACAATTCACATCATTGACCAATAATCAAGCAACTTTATATCATGTTCGAATTCAACACATTTATTCACATGTTAGGATTTGTACTTTGATCGGGCCATGTTGGAGCGCAAGACCCTGGGCCCAAATTACAAAAGTCCAAGTTGCAAGGCGATGTGATATGATCATGTTGATATACATGTCTCTTTCAGATGGATGGTTGTGACCATAACATAAGTTGTTATATGTGATCCTTCTCATTATTGGATGGCTACAACCATACCTTGGTTTCAATATGATCCTCCTTACTAGATGGTTGTGCCCATACCTTGGATCCATTTACATAATCATTCTATGGATGGCTACATCCATACCATGATTCATGTATCATTTGTTAGAGTTTTTAGTGATGTATATGTATATATGCTTGCTTTCATAGATACATATACATCACTGAAAACTCTGACAAATGATACATGAATCATGGTATGGATGCACCCATCCAGAGAATGATCATGTACATGGATCCCCAATATGGTCATCAACTTGTGGTGCAAGTAAATTCTCGACACGGACAAAGACAATTCCTCTAGCCTGAGAGAGTGGGTCTAGCCACAAACAAACAATCTAGTGAAAACTTCCTTAAGCTAGAATCAAATAAGAGGGTCTGCCTCTTAGAATGTTCTCCCTCTTGGTTATGATCCTTCTTCCTTACTCCATCTATATTTTGTCTCCTTCCTTCGAATACCTAAAACAGACCAGCAAACAACAACAACAAACATGATAGCATACAAATTTCATTCAGCCTACTTAACATGTCAAGGAACATTAAGCCATCAAATGTAAGATAACACTTTAATGTAGGAAATCAGTAAAGAGTTTTATTCATATAAATTTAGAAAGAGATTAAAACAAATTCCTTGATGTTGTCAGTCTCCTCTGACGTATCTGAGTTCCCACACTTCTGCTACCATCTCATGTATAGCCCCAACAATTGAAGTTTTAAGGATTTTTCCCTTTAGTCTCAAACTAAACCAAACACACAATTCTCCCTCCACAAACATGACCTAGAGAGCTACAAGCTATTATATCTTGTTGGTTATTCAAACTCCAAAAATACTAAGACTGAAACTAGTTTAGCTTGTAAAAGGAGGGGTTTATATAGCTTGGATGGAGGGGAGATGGTTCCTCTCATCATGGGAGAAGGCCTTATCCCTCGAGTTTGTTCCATCCTAACAGGGGAAAGGATCCCAAACTAACTTCGTCGGCTCTATCTGGTCCAACCATTTACGAAAATTCCATTATAAAGCTTCTAGAACTAAAATCATCAACTCCATATTTGAAAAAATTTCCAAAAGAGGATTGGCGTGACTGAAAAGGGGATCAGTTGCACCGTATGACATTAGCTTAGTTTTAATCTCTGCAAATCGGCGTAAAGAGGAAATGGATCATTAGCATTGGTCTTGTAAACTGGGTTAAAAGGAATATTCTTGGGAAATTATGCAAAAGGGAATTGTTTTGCTCATGAAGAGGTGGATAATGGGAGTTTCTTCATGATGGGAGAGCATGTAATGTTCACTGTAGAGGTCCTCCAAGATTCTGGAACAGGGATTACAAGGACAATGAGAAAATGCTATGTAAAACATAGGCATGCCTCCCTGCAACAGAGAGGGCACCTGCACAGGAGTTGTGCCTATGCTTGTGGGTGGGCATGTAAGGCTGTGGGCATGCCCACCTACAACATAGCAGGCATGTCAGGAATTCCCGTCGTGCCATGGGTGGGGACATCGACAGTCGGTCGTCGCTGCCTAGGGCTAAATGACCCCCTAGCAAGCAGAGGGGCGATTCTCATAATCATCCTTCTAGCCTGCCAGGGGCCTATTCTGAGAATCAACTCCCGAGCAGGCAATGGTTGATTCTCAAAATCAGCTCTTGCCTGCAAGGGTTTTGATTCCGAGAATACGCCATAGGTAGGACAAGGGGATTACTCTCATAAGTGGCCCTCTTCCCGCCATGGGGCCGCTATGTCGCTAGCAGGTGCGCCGACTTGGTAAGTAGGGGGCTAATTCTGAGAATTGGCCCTATGCCTACGATGAGGTTGTTGTGCCGTGGTCAAGCGTGCCCAGCCACAGCATGGCTTGCTGGTATACCAGAACACCTATTTTGCTGCAAGAGAGCATGTCCACCAGTGACATAGTGGCCCCCTCAGGGAATTAACACCTAGCATGCCAAGGGGCCAATTTTGAAGGACTAATTCCTTGCAAGTAGGGGGCTAATTCTTAGAATCAACCACCTTCCTGCCAGGGGGTCGTTGGTCCCATGGTCGAATGCGCCTGCCTGGAGCATAGTGGCTCCATGGTAGCAATCGGATCCCTAGAAGGAAGCGGTTGATTCTCATAATTGACCCTTTCCTTCGAGAGGGGAGATTCCTGACCCCTAGCAAGCCTAGGGGCTATTGTGCTCCAAGTGGGCATGCCCACCAGTGGCACAATGGTTGCTTGGTAGTTAGGGGGTTGATTCTCAGAGTTAACACCCTGGCTTGCTAGGGGTCGATTCCCAAAATTGGTCTCTGGCAAGGAAGGGTTCTGATTCTGAGAACCATCTCCCTGTACTACCAATCACGCCCATGGGTAAGTGTGCCCATTTGGGCCACAACACCCCTCTGCCTGCTAGGGGGCCTTTATGCCCCAAGCAGGTGCACCCACTAACGGCACAATGGCCCCCTGTTAGGAAAGGGGGTGGTCCTGAGAATCAACCCCATGCTTGCCATAGAATCAACCCCTTGCAATCTAGGGGCCAGTTTCTAGGGATTGATTCCATGAATTGACCCCCTAGTAAGTAGGGGGGGAAATTCTCAAAATAAACCACCTTCCTGCCAGGGTTCCACTATGTTGCCAATAGACGCGCCCGCCTAGGGTGTAGTGGTTGGGCACACTGAGAATTGGGCACACTCCCTTAAGGCACAGGAATAGTCCCTATGCCTTGCGAAATTGCACTCAGTCGTGGGTGTTCTACTGGTTGTCCCTTGGGCAGGTCTCTTCAGAAATGGTCATGCCCACCTATAGTACAATAGTCATGCCACCCTACACACCCACTGTGACACGGGGTTTGTGCCTTGGGAAGGCGTGCTTATTCATGAGCATTCCAGTGCTTGTGTCTTGGGTGGGTGTTCCTAGTCGTAGGCATACTTGCCTACAGCATAGTAGTTGTGCTAGCCTGCACACTAGCTATGACGTGGGTGGGCATGCTGATGGCCGGGCGCACACCTAGGTTACAGTGCCAGGTGGTCGATTGTCAAAATCGGCCCCTAGCAACAAGGGGGCTAATTCCCAGAATGCATTGGATATACATATGAGTACTTTGATATTTCTGATTTAGTTTAGTGGGAGTATTGTTTCAATAATCAGAGTGATATCATTTCAAGATCAACAAATCAAGTTATACTTTTGAAGACTCCATTTATTTGGCCACAAAACATGTCAAATGAACATGAGGAAAGAAACATTGTTGAACAACAACAATCTCAAGGTATTGTTAATTATTCATAGGTAGAGGAAAGAGAAATGTATATTTGTTCCGTATGATCTTGTGTACAACGTGAATCTATGGAAGACCTTTATAGGGGTTCAGTATAGGATATTAAGGAGGGTTGCATGATCACAGTGTTAGCAGATGGAGATTCCAATTTCTATCCATTCTAGGCTGCCAAGTTTATAAAGGTCATTACAAAAAAAGAAGATGTTGTAGGTGTTGAAGTACATTGGTATGCCACAAATACACACCTATTCAATGGTGTGTATAATCCAGAGATGGTAGTTGATAAAAAAATTGGAAGAAAGAGAAAAATAAAGGGTACAAATATAAATTGTTTCCGCACATACCTCTTAAAGTTGGAAGATGTTGACAGACTTCTTTATGAATTAAATTTAACAAAGAGAGGAACTGTTTGCTTCAGGACAATACAGATTTTGAAGAGGTTTCTACCAGAATAAACAATGTTGAGATGGGAGTCTGCTAAGCCTAGTCGTAGATCTATAAGAATTTTGAAACTTGAAATGTTGGGCATGCATCTTGACTCAGATGGGACACTAGTTGATGAAAGAGATGAATATGGAACATCTTCATCTAAATCCATTCATTCATCTAAAGATTTGAATTTTGATGGTGTGCAGTAAGATATGAGTGATTTTTAACAATTGTCTAAGATAGTTTATATAACTGATGTTTGCATGGTATCTTGAAATCAAAATTTAATTTCCATATCATGTTACATGAACTTATGAGTCATTTTTATGTTTGTTGGATTATATTTTTAATTATGATGAATTTATTTGTTTAGAATATCCACAATGCAACAATAACTTAGATAAATAATTTATGTTTCATTCAATCTACAAGTATTGATACTTTGATTAATTTAGTCATGCAATTTGTTCATAATGTCATGGTTAAAATATGATGAAAATTTAAAGTTTCATAATTCTATGATTGAAAATTTTTCTATTTTTCTTATATTTAATGTTATGGTTGAAAAAAATTAGAATTCTTGTGATATTTAGTGTCATGTTATTATATGTTTAATGACATGGATGGAAATTGTTGGAATTTTAATGTGTTTCGAATCCCATTATTTTATCTTTAAAGCCATTACTAAAAATTGTTGAAATCATACTTGGGAAAGAAAAATGTTATTCTACCAACAACATTAATGTGTTTTTTCATTTATTTTGAAAAAAAAAATGGTTTTACTGCCATTTTTTTTTAAATGTTGAAAATTAACCCTAGAAAAAATAAAACATCATTCCAGAATACACACTTTTTGTTTTTGGGCTATTTTTCATGTTTTTTGGGGTTTTTTTGGCTAGAGTTCTCGTTTTGAGTTTACAGTTCACATTTCAAAGTTTACATTATTTTAATATTTGCCCCTATTACTACACAACAAGCCCTCTTATATATTTCGATGGTTCATATAAAACTTTGCTTTACTTTTCTTCATGAAAAACCTATTTTCTCTTGAGGAAGTGAATTCTTTTCAAACTCTTGGTTGGCACGAAAAGTTCCCTAAGGTAAGGGTTGACAACCTCAATAGAACAGAACAATATAATCCCCAAGAAACATACAAGAAAGAATTCCAATCATGTGAATTAATAAATGTGGACTTGGAAACTTACATGCATGTCCTATGCTTGATGATGTTCCCATAGGGACCAAACCCTCTGCTTCCTCCATAATCAATCAAGCCTGCAAATCAATTTAGAGAAGCATATACATGATATATAATTCAATATACATACATAAAAAATATGTTAGATCATAATATATAAACATAGAAATTGGCATTCATGAGACAATAGCATATCAAGAATGAGACATGAGCTTCTTTATTGATAATCAACAATACGTATAGGAAACGTACAACCTAATCCAAGCCAAAGCATCGATGAAGCCTTCTTTTGGATCTATCCAGCCTGAGCCACAATACAACCTCTTTAAAAAATGCAAGAAGATTCTATAAACATGATGAACATCTCTACAAAGGAAACAAGGGTTTCCATAGAGACTATGAGTCCAGCAGGCACGGGAAAATCAGACTTGATATGGGAGAAAAATGGGTATAATGTCGATAAACCTTCTTTTATATTTTTTAGGCCTACCCAAGGGATGTATATATAGCACCTAAAATTAGTTAATTCAGTTTTGCTACAGGCTCCTGTGGGTGGGATCTAGGTAAAGCCCGTGAACCCTGCCCAAAAAATAACATATTATTTTATTTTTTCATATTTTAAAAGGTATACGCTGGTATGCAATTATAGAACCCACATAAGGACATGATTTTGAATGGGCAGAGTCGTGTATGGAATTTGAAATATCATTTTTTAAGATAAGATCAAGTCTGCATGGGAAAAGGCTGCCCAAGGCCATATAAGAGAATAAAGTTTACAGGAGTGCTAAATGATGCTATAACACTCCTTTGAATCAATTCAAATTTCCTCCCTTTCATGAATGGATTGTGGGTAGTGAAAATGAACGCATCAACCCTTTTATTAATTCTATAAAATTAAGAGTTCCTTGATCATTTTAGGAAGGTAATTACTTGAATTTAGTAGTTAATTAAGTTCTATAATTAATATTTCCCTTCACATAATGAGGTTTCTAATTCAATTCATCAACATTAGAAAGAAAATATAGAATAATGGTAATTGGATGGAGGTGGTGAGGACGGACGACAACTAGGGTTCACAGTCATTAGCAGATGTTGAACTCCATGGAAGGGTGCAAAGCAGGGAGCTCCACTCCCTCCTACAAGTAGGCTATAGCCAGCCGAGGTAAGAAGCCTATAGAAGAGGTCAAAAGTACTGTTGAAGTAGGGAAAGAAAGCATGGAAGAAGAGCAAGAGGGAAACACAGCAAAGGAGAATAATAGCACAAAAAATAAGGAGGAAGACGACAAGGAACAAGGGAAAAAACCAAGGCACAAAAGGTTCCATGTAAAACCAAAACTGAAGTCAGACCCAGAGTAGTTCTGAATGATCCTGCCCTGCAGGCACATAGAGATCACATGCAGACATATGCTATCATTTGTAAATTCATGGGAGTATGGCCCACTGAAAAGGAATTACAGACATGGATTAAATATCATTGGAAACCAAAAGGAGGCACTAACCTACATCTTGGGTCAAAGGGATTCTTCACTATGGTCTTCAAAAATATTAAGGATAAAGACAGAGTGTTTGAAGGGGGGCCCTACTTCTTCATGGTAGTTGGCCTCTATATGAGGCCTTGGATGATTAACTTTGTCCCAGAGCGGGAGACATTTACCTCAGTTTCGGTATGGGTAAGGCTTTACTCCCTTCCTCTTGATTATTAGCAAACAAAGTCGTTAACAACCATAGGAAACAAATTAAGACGTTTTGTCAAAGCATCTGAAGCCACCAGAAGGGGAAAATACACTTCCTTTGCACAAATTTGTGTGGAAATGGATCTATCCAAAGCCCTACCAGATGAGGTTATTATGGGTTCAAACAGTTGATTATGAACATATTCCATTTAGATGTCACAAATTCCATGAGCATGGACGCCTTTTCAGGGTTTTCCCTCTTAATAAAATAGTAAATAACAACAAAGCTACCACCATGAAAGATATTGAAAGCTTTCATAAGGTGAGCCATAAAGCAAAAGGGGGCAAAAGGGGACTTAAGCAAAATCAAGCAGAAGGGCCTCAGGTTAGTTTGAATAGGTACCAAGTGCTTGAAGAAGAGGAAGAGACAAAAAATTAGATCAGAGAATGGAGGTAAGTCCAGAGGAGAATGATAAAGAGGAAGGCAAGGAGCAAACAAAGGATAATAATAAACGGAAAGAGGCTATGATGAACGATGCAGAACTAGATATGGACTAGTAAATGACCTAGAGCAAAATGGAAATGGAGGACCATGAACTACAGGAGATTCTTGAGAGAGAAAACCTAGATTTGGAAGGGTTCTTGAAACAAGGAACCATGGGAGGGGCAGACTCGTTACCTCAAGAGGAGTTCACTAGAGTACAATAACTATACTGATGGAAAACCCAAACTATAGGGATGGATAGGCAAATTAATACTGCAAGATAGAGCAGAAAAGGGGTGAAAACTTTGAAAAACACACCAAGATTAACATCTAGATGCCCAGGCAAGAAAATAGGTACAAAAAAGCAGAATGAGTTGTTGATGGAATGTGGAAAGCCAATGATAGATTCAGGTAAGATGAAATACCTAACCAGTTACTCCTTCACAAATCTTTAATGATGAAGTTCACTTCTTGGAATGTAAGGGGTCTTGGTAGTAAAAGGAAGCAAAGATTAATTAGTAACAGAATGAAATGAGAAGCTCTAGATATGATTTTTATCCAAGAATCCAAATGTTCCATTCACAAAATTAAAGAAATACACAACAAATGGCTCAATCGTTTTGAGTTTTTAGAAGTGAAGGCAGAAAATTCAGCAAGTGGCATTCTTATCCTTTGGAACCCCAAAAGATTGGTATAATAGATGCTGAGGCTTCTAGAAATTATTCATCAGTGGTTATTCAACCAGTGGGGGACAGGGAGATCTATCTGGTCATGAATGTTTATGGCCCTGAAAGAATGGATTATAAACTCAAGTTTATAGATTCTCTGGTGGATCTCAGAGCAAGATTTGTAGATATACCCTGGATTTTCAGTGGCAATTTCAACATGATCAAATCACTATCAAAGAAAAAGGGGGTACCATAACCCTAAACAAAGACTCCTTAGCCTTTCAAACTTTTATGGATTCTATGAAGCTAGTTGACATTGTTTCCAGTAATGGTCTATTTACTTGGAACAATAAAAGAGGAGGAGAGTCTCTAGTTGCATCAAAGTTAGACAGATTCATCATCTCAGAGGACCTTATGCTCAATAATAACGAAATGTAGTGAGTATTCTCCCCTTTGGAGGATCAGATCATTGGCCGGTCCAAGTAGAGGTCAAAGGCATAGGCATCCCTAGGAATATACCTTTCAAATTTGAAAATATCTGGCTCACCCATCCAGATTTCATCAACAACATTTTAGGGTAGTGGTCTGAAGATTTACACATTCACGGTACAAGTATGTTCCTTCTTCACAAAAGATTAAAATATATCAAGTGCAGGCTAAAATATTGGAACAAGAATGAATTTGGTAATATTTTTTAAGGAAAGAAAGAAGTCGAAAACAAATTGCAGGAACTAAACCAAGCCCTTATCACGGTTGGCTTTGACAAAGTCAGAGATGAGAAAGCTACCAAACTCCATCAAGAATGGGAGAACTTTTGTAAACAAGAAGAAATATTTTGGAGACAAAAATCTAGAGTGAAATGGCTAAAAGAAGGAGAGTGAAACACCAGATTCTTCCACAAATCCACCTTCTCAAACAAAGACCATAATAGAATCTCTTCGATAAAGGATGAGGGAGGGAAACTTCTTAGTTCCCACGAAGACATAGAAGTTGTGCTAGTCGAGCACTTTTGTGGGATGGCAAAAGAAACCATTTCGGACAGAGAGCATTTCATCAATGATTTAAAAAGACATATACCCAAACTAGTGTCCAGAGAGGATAACTTTAACCTCAATAGGCTAGTGACTGAAGAGGAGATCAATGAGGTCCTCAAGGAAATGCAGAATGGTAAAGCACCAGGCCCTGATGGTTTCAATGTTGATTTCTTCAAAGCTTGCTGGAATATTGCTAAACGAGACATTCTGATTGTAGTAGAAGATTCCAAGAGAAATAGAACTATTTTGAAAGCACTCAACACCTCTTTAATCTCTTTGATCCCTAAACAAGATAATGCCCTCACTCCAGATAAGTTTAGACCAATAACATTGTGCAATGTGGTTTAGAAGTAATATCTAAGGTTGTAGCCAACAAACTCAAACCTCTTTTGCCCTCTCTTGTGCTTGGGGAACAATCTAGTTATGTGGAAGGCAGGCAAATTCTCAATAATATCATTCAAGCATAGGAGGTGGTGCATTCACTGACTAGTAGTAGGAAGGCTGGAATGATCATGCAAGTGGACCTAGCCAAAGCTTATGACAAGTTGAATTGGACCTATATTAAGAGGGTTCTTATTGCTTTTGGGTTTCATCATAACTGGGTCAGATGGGTCATGTCCCTAGAAACGTCTCCCAGTTTTTCTATTTTGGTAAATGGTTCTCCCTTCGAGACGTTTATTCCTTCAAGAGGTCTTAGGCAAGGTGATCCACTGTCTCCCTTTCTCTTCATTCTCATGATGGAAGGACTAGGCCAGTCCATCATGTAGGCAAAGGAAGATGGCAAAATCAAGGGTATACAACTTTCTGAGAATGGACAATCCTTAACTCATCAACAATTTGTGGGTGATACCATGTTGCAAGGAATCCCTACGGTCAAAGAGGATTTAGCATACAAAAAACTTGAATTTTCCATGGATTTAGGTATGGAGGTTAATATTTCCAAATCTAAGATTTTTTTCCTTAATACCAATATTGCTATTCAACGGAATATCTCCAGAATTCTAGGCTTTCAAAGGGATTTCCTTCCTTCAAAATATCTGGGTGTTCCTCTAACTGCTAAACCTCTGCATAAGAGCATATGGGAGCTGATGATTAACAAGATGCAGGATTACATTAGAAATTGGACCATCATAACTTTAAACCTGACTGGTAGATTGGTGCTTACGAATATTGTTCTTCAATCTATCCCAGTTTTCATGCTTTCAGCTCTCCCTGCACCAAAAGGAGTCTTACAACAATTCAGATCCATTCAAAGATATTTCCTCTAGGGCAAGGGGGAGAATAGAAAGAAATGGGCCTTGGTAGCCTAGGAAAAGATATGTAAACCTAAAAATCAAGGAGGTACTGGTTTGGATGATCTAGAGGTTCTAAGAAGGGCTCTAGACACTAAACTTTAGTGGCTTTGGGTTAAAGAACCAAAGGCTCAGTGGGCTAGTATTTGGAAAGAGAAATATGCTAGTACTTGGCAAATTAAAAATCATATAAGGATGTCTGGAAGTATAAAGGGCTCATATATCTGGAATAAGGCATGGGAGAATAGAGGCTTAGTTCAAAAGAATAGCTTCTGGGAAATCAAAGAGGGAGATCTGGCATTATTTTGGGAAGACAAATGGCAACAAGAACCGAAACTGTTAAAAGGGGATTTTAAGGACCTCAAGATAGAGATAGACATCGTAGGGCTGTCTAAGGTTAAATATTTTGGGATCAAACCAAAAATGCATGAAAATGGAGAAATTGGAAGAATATTGTCTACAGGGAAGACAACCACTTGAAAGCGAATGGAGAAGATGTTATGAAAATGTTGGAACAAAGGAAGATTCTAGTATTAGGGGGGCATGATTAGTTAAGATGGGGCAACAACAAAGATGACACCTTGAATCTTAAGGAGGAAAAATGCATACTCCTTGATCTAGATTCTATTGCTCCAGATAGAATTTGGCAAAATCTATGGAGGCATCAAGGCTAGATGAAAATTAAACTCTTCATGTGGCTAGTTTACCATAGGAAAATTCTGACTTGGGACAACATTAGAAAAAGGGGGCTGGTGGGGCCTTCTAGATGCTAGCTCTGTGAGGCCCAAGAGGAAACTATGGAACACCTCCTTAGCAATTTTATCTTCACCTCTAGATTGTGGGACTCTTTTCCCACCATCTTCCAAAAGACAAGCAAGGATAGAGGGAGTATTATCAATACCCTAAACAACTAGAGGAGGAATTTTCCTGATTCTGAAATTCTTTTCTCAGCTTGGGCTCTCACACCTAACTTCATTATTTGGAATGTTTGGAAAGAAAGGAACAACAAGACATTTAAAAATGAAAAGAGACTTTCCCAATGTCTTTTCGAGTAGACACTAAGACAACTTAGGGAGACAGTTAGTACGAATGTGAGAAATCCCCCTAAGAATCCACCTTCATATGCTGAAATGATAATTCTCAAACAGTTGGGCATGCAGGGGCTTATTCGTCAAGGCCTAGATAGAAAGGTTAGGATAATAGAAACTAAGCAAGACTTTTGGCATCCTCTCCCTCATGGTTTTCTAAAGTATAACATTGATGGGGCCTCTAAAGGCAACCCGGGTATTGCTGGCTTCGGAGGGGTGTTAAGGGACGTATCAAGTACTATCATTTCCATCTTCCATTTCCATTTAGGCAGGGCCACTAACAACATGGCAGAACTAATGGCTATGGAGCAATGCTTAGAACTCCTAGTGAAGGATAATCAGTAAAATGTGATTATCGAAGCTGACTTTGAGCTAATCATTAACTCAGTCAAATAATCAGCTAGGGCATGGGGTCGAAGAAGGTTTCAAAACATTGGAGGTTGATCCATGTCTTTCAATGGATCTAGCTCCACTTCATGAGTCTACACACGGTAAGTCTTAACCATGTTCGAAGGAAGGCTAACAAACTGGTGGATTTATTGGCTAACCAAGGAGTGAATTGTACGATTAGCAGAGTTGCAAGAGGTTGGCAGTGATTGTCTCAGAATAGACTAAAGGAACAATGTGGCTACCAAGATGATGAAGATATGATGGTGTATCACAACAAAACCATGGAGGTTGTGGCCAAATAGTTTGGTTTCGGTATGAGTTGCTACTTTTTCCTCGTTTTTACCCTTCTTTGGTTGCTCGGTAGATTCTGCTGCCTGGGTACTCGGCCGAATGGTTGGGACTGTACTTTATAGGGGTTCATCAACTGGTGCTGAGGGGTTCAAGTGAGAAGCCTAATTTTGAGCTTTCACGGTGGTCAAGATCTCCTAGCTTCTCTTCACGGGGACGTAATTCCACCCGCAAAGTGGTTTTCTAGTCATCAGGTGCCTTTCAAGCAGAAAGTGGTTTTTAAGTTTTGGGAGTGATCCCACTCAAGTCACTACATGTTGCGGTGGGGTGGGTACAATTACCACCCTCATTGCACACTAAACTACAGTGCTTTAGGCCCCTGCGATATGATCTTGGGTCGTTTGATCAAGCACAGAGTATCGACGACTAGGATTCATCGTGCATGTCAGTGGGTCCATGTGGTTCAGAGGCAGGCTTCTTGGCAATGTGATATCTTCCTCTGTCGTTGGATCAAGCTTGGGAGATCTACGGTAAGGATCCTTCATGCATGTCAGTGGGTCTATATGGTTAACCGTCGGGCTCCTTGGCAATGCAATTTCTTCCTCTGTCGTTGGATCAAGCAAGGTGTTTTGATGATGGCAATTAAAGGCATCAAGATGATTTCAGTTTTGATTTAGGTATTTCTTTGGTTTGAGTGTTAGTCCCCCATTCAGTTAGTGGTGAGTTGAATGGTTGGCCTTGGCATGATCGGGCACTTGAGGTTTTTTGTTGTTTTGATTGGGAAGATTCGGGGTTTACACCCTTAACTTGATACCCTTGGTTGTTGGGTCGTAGTTTTTTCCTCATCCTTGGTTCCACTTGGGTGGTTGTAATCTATGTAAATTATTTTCTGATTTAATGAGAATGAAGGTATGACTCTTGCTTTAGGAAAAAAATATATATATATAGATAATTATATATAAAAGTTAAAATATGATAAAGTTATAAGGAAAAGGTAGCTAAGTTTATGATCAAACTCTATAACCCCTTACCTTTCCCACTTAGTGGACTCCTAACCGTTTAGGCATTCATTTTTAGTTATCCAACTTTGGATTATTATTTAATTATTGAAAATGCATGTTTCAACATTCATTGATTAAGCCACCAATTGGGGTGAGAGTTGGATGAAGGGAACCAGTGGGATCCATGCCCTGGTCAGAATAGTAATGATATGTATCAGTGGGTAGATAGATGGTTTCCCTCACACATAACTCCCCATGTGCAAGGTGGTGAGTTTGTTTAATGTAGTTGAGTATGGGTGCTTGCAACGATACAGAGGCATGGTAGGTGGGTTTTATGTTGTTGGCCTAGACTGGAATGGTCAAATAGACATAGGATTTATAGGTTCCTTCATCCAAGGCCTTATTATTTGGGCAAAATTGCAGGAGGCATCCTAGGACGAGCACCTAGTCACAGTGGTCATAATCTCTCCTCTCGAACATTGCAGTCATGGGTATGTTCAAACCTGTTTTCCTGTGAATGCCTTTCTCCTTTTGTTTTGTTGGTATCTCACAATTATATTGATGGATTTGTTTGGGGTGATCTTTTGGTTTAGTATTGAACCATACTATGAAGTATGGGATGTAAGGGTTGATTCCTTTGTTGGACTGTCTGGGTGTTTTTGGCCATTAACTAGAATGTTCTTTGTCTATTTTACAAACATGTCTCCCTTGGTGTGCATGAAACCTAGTAATTTGCTCTTAATCATGATTTTTATCTCTTGCATGGAGGTTCTTATTCCTTATTCTACTTTTCATAAAGACCCTCTATCTGGTTTGATATGGGGAGAGTTTATGAGGTTATGTCAGGATTTTCTTACTCTCTCCTATTTATCGATTTATTGTGACCTTCAAGAAGCTGCGAGTGGTTTATCTGATCGAGCCCATGTCATTGGGGTGGGGAAGTTCAATTTCATTGATATAATGTTTATCGTCCTATTGTATATTTTTTTTCTAACTCCTACAGGGCCAATTCTTCACCAAGTCCGTTGGGACCCTTCGCTGGGCCATATTTTAGTTAGTTAACTGGCCTCTAGCCAAGGTGACATCTTTGGTGGTGGTGAGATTTGTGTCTGATAATTTGTGTCAATTCCATCCTTACAACTTGTAGAATTATATAATGGCTTAGCCTTCCTCAAACAAAGGGAGTAATAAAAGGGGTGTTCATGGTCGTGGTCATAGCCAAAGTGAGGGTCGTGGTCATGGTTGTCATCAGTCACAACCTTGACCAACCAGAAACTAGGTTTATATAAATAATAATGAATTAATCATGGAAGAAACATAGCTCTATCAGACCTATACACACCCTCAGGTTTACCAAATTATCTCGGGGTGGGAGAATGAATAAAGAAATAGGTAGAGGACAATGACCTAGATCTTGACGAATGATAGAACCTTATCCCAAACCTAGGCCATTATAGAGGTAGATATACTCAGTTTCAGCAAACACTTTATCTAGATTACTGGATATTGAAAAACCTCTTGGAAGAAGATTTGACCAACTCTACTGAAGGAACTTTGAAGTTAGCTATAGAAATACAAGAAATCCAACGGGAATTCCAGCTCATTCAATATCAGATTCAATAGAAAAATTCTTGTCTAAGTCACATTGAGAAGCATATCTCCCGCCTTCCACAAACTGAACTGTCGAGCTCCAGCACCAAAGACCTGATGCCCATAGAATCTTCTGATGTGCAAAAATTCTATTAGCATAGTTTGGATACATAAATTTTACTATGTATAAATGAGTGGTATGCAACCTCTATTTTTTCTCCACAACCATGTAGTAAATATGAGACTCAAAGATAATCAGGTTTTTATACCCTTGCTAAACATTCTCAGACTTTTCAAATTTTGAATGGCTTCTAATGTTGTCAGATGGCCAACAAACTTAGTTTCCCAACGGATAGGTTGAGGCCATTTTATCATGGATGATGGTTATGTAATACATGTCTATTTTTGAAATGGAATAGAATGGAATTGCTAAGCTTACAAAAAAAAGAAGAATTGATTAAGTCTTAGCCATAAGCTCCACACTAAAAATTCATACAAGATATTTCTATTACACATATAGTCATTTGGTTTCTCAAAAATATATCATTCTATACATAATTCGATGCAATATGTCCAAAATATAAAAAATGAAATATTACAAATTTGGTTAAATGATTAGCTACTCAAAAAAAAGGTCAAAATTCAAAATTATCATATTGGTGTGGAACCTGAATGACCATGTTGTGCTCATCATCGTGAATCTGGTGCAACTTGTTTCATACAAAACAGACATTGTATGCTCCCATAATCATGTTTTGTTCACTTTCCCAAACAGATGAAGTTTTGCAAAATATGACAGCCTAGTCAGAACTCTATATTGTTGACATGGCACTAATTGTGTAGGCTAACCTGGTAGGTTTGACTAGTCGACGAGCCTTTGGTGAATAGTATGGTGCCAAGTGGAATGATGTGATTGGCTCAGTTTTGGACAAATTTTATTGGTCAAAAGGTGGCCAACCACAGGCTGACATGTGGCCCAATCAGAGGCCACCACGTGGTAGCCCATGGGCCACCAAAAATTTCTCTAAGGTTTGGGCAGCAGCAGCGAGGGTCGAACCTATGACCTCCAAACACAATACCGAAGCCTCCTACCAATGCGCCACACCAAAATTTCTTATTAAACTATGCTTGTGACTTCCATTTATTGTTCACGTGCAAACCCTTCCGTGGAAAGGACTAACCCATGGGAGCCAAAGCTTGGACATCCCACCACAGTGTGATCGCCACCGAAGGGATTGGGAGCTCGGTTGTCGAGGACAGCCCAATGGCCTTAGCCTCCAACACATGGCCCCCCACATGGCCACAAAATTTAGACTATGGGTGTTAAAGAAAATTTAAAATGTCTCATAGTTTGACCCAAAAACTGGTGAAATTGGCACTTCGTTAGCGCAATTTGAGGTGAATTTGTGGGATGGTTTCGGGTTTTGAGGAATTTACTTTGCAATTAGTAGAAATACTTGAGGCAGCCATAACTTCTCCGGTTTTTTACCAAATTAGGAGCAAAAAGTGGCTACACAGACATTTTTGGCATTCTGGAGCCATTGGAACAAGTTTCAGAGCTATCTGAGCATTGTAAATTGATGTATTCACAATTGTGATCATGATAAAGAGGACCAAGCCATTGGAAGCTAGACCAAGGAGACATAGCCCAGTCACGATGAACTCCTTCATCATGTGTTATTGTGATACTATTTTGGTGGTGTTCATTTATGTTATATGTTGTTGTTTAGTAATTTTTTTGTGTCAATTTGTACTTAAAATTTACATAAAAACAGTGAAAAACCCATCTTTAAACTTGCAATTAACCTTATGAATCCTTCAACACTTTTAACATATTGTTGTAGATCTAACCCAGAAATATATGAAAATATAACGCAATAGAAATAAACCCAAGAAATAAGATAGAAATTCTTTTTTATTATCAAACCCTTAAGGTATGGCAACACCATACATTCACTCCTTAAGGAAGGAGAACACTCCACAAGCCATATGCTTGTTCATACAATATTCCTTCACAATATTTCTTCACTATCTCCCATGTGGAGTCTCTAGCCTCTATATAGGCCTCATACATACAATACCATGGATCATTACCATGGTTCCCTCATACCATCCACTAATACCATGGGCCCATTACATTAATACTAACCACTTGTGGTCCCTTACATGATATGGGTTAACCAACTTATTTATTGCTATGGCCCATCCCATTATTACATTATTACCTTGGGTACCTCCCTTGGTACCCCATACTATCCCCCCTAGGTATATAACATTCCAACCCCCAAGCATGTTTCGTCCCCGAAACATGGGAAGAACACAAATAATAAGATCTACTCAAAAGAGTAGTCCACTGGTACCATGCACATGCATCTAGCCATCCAAGAGAAAGGTGAACCCTCGATCTCGTTGGTGCCTCGCTTGCTTGAGATGGAAGTTGACTATGGCATCTCTTTTGTGTTGATGTGTAGTAGGTGGATCTTCACTCCTCACTATCCGTCATACGGGGGTTGTTTTCCTTGTGAATACTTGGTTTCCATCTTGATGGTTGTCTTGTGGGGTGATGTGGGTGATGATATGTTGAAGTTTTAACCCACGATGTCTTTTTCTTTAATTCACCCTGCTGTGGTGCCTGTTGTGATGTCTTCTTTTCCAATATGACTTC